>OOFE01032250.1:4519-21619 GCA_900323365.1 Monocentris japonica | reverse complement strand
TGCCAAATGCATGCTGGGATAGGCTCCATTGAATTTTTAAATGTATTTTAAATAATGGTCTGACTCTTTCTGTCTGCAGATCATATGCTCGTTGCTGGTCTGAAGAATGTTCCTTTGGCAATATCTGACACCACTCTTGCTGATATCTGTTGGAGTATACAAAGGTATGGCCTCAAACCTGAAACTCTTAGAAGTAACTGGTTTATTATACATCTTAGCCTTGTGCATGCATGTACACACACACATATATTCTGAATCCCTTGTTGTTGCATGTTTAACAGTAGTTGTGGATCAGCAATGTTCCTGGGAAAGAGGAAATTCCAGCAACACTTACTGAGAACTAAGACTTGAACTAACAAGTCTTAGTTCTCAGTAAATCCTGTGGGGGAAGTGGCACTTTCAGGGCATTCAGGTGGTGTAACTTACCTCTTGGGTAACAGTGGCTGAGAACAGCTGATTGCAGCACATGACTTGGCCATCTCAATTCAACAGACGTGGTTAATTTCTGTGCTGTTTTTTCACCATTGATAAATCTGAGTTTATATTTACATGTCAGCTTGTTAGCAAGCAAATCTGGTGTCTAGGGTCTATTTCATGCAGCAAGTTCAACATAGCCATAGCTGTCTGGCCCAGACAGCTCAGTTGGTAGAGCATGCGCCTCTCAGTCTCAGGGTTGTGGGTTGAATCCCCACGTAGTGTAAAAACTGTAACTTGTAAGTCGCTTAGGATAAAAGCGTCTGCTAAATGACTATAATGTAATGTAATAGTCTAACAATGGCATCCCAGCTAACTGGTCTCACAAAGTTGGATATCAATTCGCTCTGTCAACCCAGGATTTTCCAATCCAGCCATGAGCGGGTTCACATAAAAGTGGCAGGGTTTGTAACAAATTGTCAATCACATGTAATTTGGACTGATCCAGAGCAGTGGATTCATGCTAAAATGGAACTATTGATCATAGCCGGGGTGGCTAATCTGGAAAATCGGGAAGATTCCCAGTGGGCCGCTGGTTGTTTGGGCCAGTGCCAGGTTGAGAGATCTATGTATGACTTCTATTATGTATGTCGCCTGCCTGCACGGGCCGCTGGCGCTGCCAAGCACTTCTCTCCATCGTTCTGCTCTGTCTGTGCCTCGTAGTGTAGCATGCACGCGCACACACACAAATCTACAATATGTTGCCCCAAACAGTTCAAGTTACTGGTCTGAATGTTATTTATTGTGTCTTGGTAGTTTTGTGGACAACAGCAAAAAGTAACACTGCTGCTGCTTCCAAGGCTAGAGGACTGCAGGTAGTGTGAATGTGTAAGTAAATAGTGTTATCACTGCCCCGTCCTGAAGGCACAGTGGGCATACTGACACATTTTTTATTTTAGTGTGTTTTTACATTACAGTCATTTAGCAGACGCTTTTATCCAAAGTGACTTACAAAGGTGATAGTTGACACTGTGGGGATCGAACCCACAACCCTGAGAGTCTCATGCTCTACTGGCTCAGTCGTTTTTGCATATATTTTGGTTGAATTGAAACCCTGACGAAGGCTTTGTGGCAAAACCGGTTTTCTAACAAATCTTTGTTCTCAGTGTTGCTGGAATTTCCTCTTTCCCAGGGTTACTTGCCCATGCCGTGCATCTTAATTGTTAAAGGTTATGCAACCTTTCTTAAGCAAAAACAGTGACTTTTAAGGTCAATCTGGTCTCAAATCTCTCTCTCTCTCTCTCTCTCTCTCTCTCTCTCTCTCTTTTCCTACATCCAGCCCAGAGATGTGACAAATTTACAGATCTAGATCTCCATCACTCACTCATTGGAACCAACCTAAAAGTGAGGTTGCTGCTGTACACCAGGGCTAATGTGACCTGTGGTAGACTGTTGTCCCACTCCAACCTGTCTGCCCATCCCCAGTTCAACCTCTCCAGAACTACCGCCTTTGTCATTCATGGATATCGGCCCACTGGGTCTCCGCCTGTGTGGCTGGAAAAGATCACACCGCTGCTCCTGGCCAGGAAAGACATGAATGTCGTGGTTGTGGACTGGAACAACGGAGCCGCTAATCTAAACTACTTCAAGGCTGTGGACAACACACGCAAGGCAGCAGACAATCTCACAGCTTTCATTGAAACGATGCAGGTATGAGATGTGTTTTGACACTGTGTGGATATAAATATTAGGTAAAATAGTTATTTGCTGCAACCTGGTGGTGTGGTCTGAAGAATTGACAGTTCTTGGACTGATTGTTTGGGGTTCAATTCTCTGCTGTGGCACTTAATTTGATTCCTCTCTGCCTGTGGCAATCTCTGTATTATTCTCTGCATAAAAGGAAAATTCTATCTATCTAAAACTGTGCTGGTACTCTCTGTGTAACAAGACAAATGACCATTTGATCTTTTCAGGAACACGGGGCCTCTTTGAGCTCCATCCACATGATTGGAATCAGTCTTGGAGCTCACATATCGGGCTTTGTAGGGGCTAAACTGAATGGGAAAATTGGAAGAATAACAGGTAAGAGTATCTATCTATCTGTCCATCCATCCACCCTGCCTGGGATGGAAAGGGCATCCTGCCTTTGTGACAGTTGTTGAGTTTTCCTCCATAGTTTGTTGTGAAGTAACGCCTAACTGCTCGTCCGGTGTTACAGTCTTGTTAATGTGTGAAAAATTTACTGAGCTGGAGTGGCTAAAATGTTTTTTGCTAAGCATGACCCAAACCCACACAATAAAGTGAGAAATTCTACCCAAGCCCACTGGGTCTAGATGGATCCCATCAGGCTTAGTGATGTAATGATGTAATGTTCACAGCTCTTGATCCTGCTGGGCCTAAGTTCACTGACACTCCCCCAGAGGGCCGGCTGGATCCCACTGATGCACAGTTTGTGGATGTCTTGCACACAGACATAGATGGTAAGCTAAGTCAAAACGTTCTAAAAACATTACAGATTTATTTTGTTGTTTTCAGGTACTCTTTTAAAATATTTGTTATTCTTTGTGTATGTGTGTATGTATGTGCCATCATACTTGACTGATGGGCACTTCCCTAGCTAGCAGTACAGACCCCCCTCAATACCACAGTATGACACAGTACAATCCTATAAATACAGCCACACAGTGCTACACTACGCTACTCAATTCCACACAATGCTACACTATGAGACACACTGCTACATAGTACTACACAAGGCCGCACAACACTCAACCCAGCGGCGCTTACCTTAGCATGCTTCCTCCTTATCCACAACCACTCGCTTGCTCCTTCCGCTGCTTGGGACATATTCCTAACCGCAAGTTTCAAGCTCCATCCGCGAATGCCCAGGTCTGCGTATACCCAGTGTGTGTATATATAAGCTATATGATTACAATTATTATTTTTGTTATTATATAATGCAATGTATCACCTGTGCATTAACAGCATTGGGCTTCAGAAAGCCTCTAGGCCACATTGATTTCTACGCTAACGGAGGAACAGACCAACCTGGCTGCCCAAGGACCATCTTTTCTGGTAAGGTCATTAAGATTATGGGAGAAAATTAAAAAAGTAAGCATTACCATCAAGTCAAACTATTGATTCATTTCCAGTGACTAGGGAAAAATTGCTTTTGTAAAGAGGTACTTCACTGTAGAGTGTTGCATCTCTTCAAATAGATGTTGGACTTAAAACTACATGTAAGCTCTATAGACTGTTTCCTTGAAAGCAGTACGTTTGAGTCGGGTTCATGGTGATTCATGTTGTAAGAAACTGAACAATGTAGTAATAATCCCCTTGAAATGTTTCTTTCTTACCCTCTTTAGGGCAAGCCTATTTCAAATGCGACCACCAGAGATCCCTGCTACTCTTCCTTGACTCTCTGACACGGACATGTAATAGCAGGGCCTTCCCCTGCTCTTCCTACACAGACTTCCTGGATGGCCACTGCATGGACTGTGATCAATTCAGTGCTGCTGGATGCCCTGTCTTTGGTTGGCGCTAGATTGTCCATTAGCTGAATGGAAAATACAACCTTCTTTTTAACCATGAAGAATTGCTCTAGTCTCCACTCTCTGAAAATCAATGTTTTCATCAAGCTGATGTACAGTACATTTTGAAAATGCACATAAACACAAAGTTTTATTGTGAAAGCTAGGTAGATATTTGTGTCATTCCAAAACAAGCTATACACCATTTGAATATAACACCTACGCTTACGTGATTGATGGCATGGAAGAAAACGTCATATCGTGCATCAGTGACATAATTAGCTAGACATGTGCTTGCAAAATATTGACACATTTGAGGGTGTAATTATCTGTAATTATCTATTCCCAAGATGGATGTATTTTTCAAAGATACCCTTTATTTCTTCAAACGTTATGTTCTTTGTAGACCTGACAAGCTGTCCCACTCACTTCCAGGTTATGATGTGACAGAGTGGAGAGACACTCTGGTGAGCTTGAACCAAACCAAGGCTTTCTTCACCACCAATAAAGAGTCCCCATTCTGCAGTAAGTAATAAATACTAATAAATCATAGGATAGAAGCACATAGGAAACCCCATTAAGATCAATGTCAATTGGCTGTTCAACAAAAATAATCATGTCACTTACAAATGTGGTAAATATACATTAGTCATGTCACATTCAAAGGGCTTTTCGCTTGGACCAAAAACAAGTTAGCGTTTTTAACATAATGCAAAAAATATATGTGAAAAGGAGCTTCTGGCCCTCTAAATGGCTAAACTTTAACTTGTTTAAGACGTTTCTAAAAACAGGATTTGCCAAGTGCTTTACATAATAACTTAAAACAAGAAATAGTAAGATGCATCCTTTTAAATAAAGGAATTACACAAAATATAACATGAGAACATACACAAATCTGTAGACATACGTATGTTCTGGCTTTCTTAATGGATGATTATAAGATCCCTTATATGTCAATGGAACACTGGCAGGAAATGTGAGCGTGTGCTTTAGACAGATTCTTGAGACCTGTTTTACTCTGTAACTGGCAAAAAATCTCTCTCCTAGAAGAATTTAATTCCAAAATACTATTCATTTTTAAAAATGAATTGCTACCTGAAATTCATTAGTCAATATTTCATTTACAAATGTGTTGTCTTTAAATGGTGTATATCTCACTTTGGAATGAAACTCTTCATAAACACTCTCAGACACAAACTATAGGGTCGATATAATGACATGGAATCACGATGTTCGCTGGGGCTACATTACCATCAAACTGCACAGTAATGGTAAAGAAGCAAAGGCAACGATTAACCAGTAAGTCTTATTTCATTTTTTATTACTGCCTTCAAGTATGAATATCCCACAATGACTGTTTGGTCACTCGGTCATTTCCTCTCTCTCAGAAATCTTTTTCTTTTGTCCTATTAGCAAAGCATCAAAGTTCAAGAAGTACACAGAGACCCAGTTGTTGGCCCAATTTGACAAAGACCTTCAGTCGGTGAAGACTGTCTCTATCAAATTTTCCGCTGGGAATACACTGAAGCCCAAACATAAGCTCCGGGTTCTCCGGGTCCGTCTCACACATCTGGAACGCAAGGACAGGTACACACACAAGGACACTGTTGTTTTGGTGTGCTATCAAACAAGACTTCACACATTATAAATGATGTCAAACTTCTGTGCTAAAAGTGTTCATATTTGGAAATCAACATGTAGCTACAAACAGCTGCTCATATGTGACTTGTATGAAGTACACTTGATGGTAATGTGTTTATACGTTGCAGGAGATCACCTCTTTGATAATGATCTGCCTTGTAATGTGTGCACGCCTGCATGCCTGTCATGGAAAATAAGTCCTGGCTCAATACACAGATTATCAAACTCATTTGCGAACGGTTTGCCAAGCTTGCCAAGACCCTAAAGAAATGTTCTGATGTCCTAATTTGATCACGATATCACCGAAATATGAAAGCGACTTCTCAGGGAACACCCAGCACATGGAGGCTATAGCAGCATAACCAGCAAAGTGCTCATTGTGTTTGTTTGAACCCGATGTAGAACCAGCTGTTTGGTTTTATCCCTGTGGCAGTTAGGAAAACAGATGCATACATACGTATAGTTTGTCAGGCAGGTTGTTGTTTTTTTTTGCCAATTTGAGGTAAAGTTGGCCATCTTACTGGAAAGTGTAGGCCAATAGATTAGGTATATTTTCATTTTCTCATTCTCAATCTTAGAGGTTTTGTCAGATTTTACAGGTCTTCGTCTGATGTTAGGTAGGTACTTGGCTGTAGGTACTGGTGCTCTAGGATTATGGCAGAAATTGAACTTCATGATTTTCTCTGTATCTCTTTGTTCCATACAGGCCTCTTTGTCGATACGACATCCTTCTAGAGGAGAACAAAGAAATAACCTTCAGACCTATTCCCTGTGAAGAGTCCAACTTCTGAGGCAAAATCAGATTGATGCAACATCAAAGATATCACCACCACTCTTCCATCCCTCCAGGATTTTGCAGATCAAGTGTGAAGACTGAAGAAAATAGCATGTCAGAGCACAAACTTTACATCTAACTCTTGACAAAATGTGATGATTTGTAATGTGAAAACAAAATGTGACTTGTAAATAATTGTCATTTCAGACAGCTCAGTCAGTAGAGCTTGAGACTCTCAGTCTTAGGGCCGTGGGTTCGAGCCCCACATAGTGTCAACTATCACCATTGTAAGTCACTTTGGTGACTTACAAGTGTCTGCTAAATGACTGTAATGTAAAAAGAGAGGTTTTGCCCTGAAAAAAGAATTCATGCGTATTGCTCTTATAGGGCAAAATTAGATAATGTAATGTTCTTAGTTTGAGCAGGTAAACTGCTGATTAGTCAAAATGTCAAACATGTTCATTCTGCAAAATCACAAATTTCTGAAAGGACTTGAAAAATGAGAATCATTACATAAGAGTAACTTTGAAACTGTTGCCTTAAAACGGCAAATATATCAGTATTTATTATTTATATTAAAAAAAATCATAGGAAATATATTTTTAAAAACAATTACCAATCTTACTACCGTCTTTGATAAACATGTTTTCCAAAAGATATTTTTCATGAAAAAGGAGCAAGGGTGACCTTAAATCATAGGTCAGTACACAGTAGGACCTCAGTCTTTGGTTTCTTTGAGTCAATGTTCTCAGGTCAGCTCATTTAGACATATGCTTCTTCATGCGTTGTATCTCCATCTGAGACAGAAAGAAACATTCAAACTAAGAGTTGCTACATGATACGAAGTGCAAAATTCTAACCCCAAGGTGGTTCAGCCCACATGAAAAAGTGGGTGAATACTTTTGCTAAAACATTTTACAGGAATTCTATTATTATTTTATCTTATTTTGATGGTGTCAATTCTCAATTTCAAGCATTTCATTTTTGCTTTCATAGAGTATTTTGAAATCCTTTTATAATAAACCTTTTAAAAATGGTCACAAAGTGCTTAACAGGAAATAAAAGTAAAGACTAAAAAGGTATAGCAATAAAATCTTTGGAAAAGAGAAGATACAAATAATTAATAGAAAGATACAATAAGATTATGTTCAAGTTAAAAGGTCAAAGGTCAAATTAAAATATAATCAAAACCTTTTGTAGCACAACATCTAGGGGGATAAATGCTTTTCTGCATGACCGTATATAATCAGACCTCACACTGACAGGATGGATACAAATACATTGTTTTATAACGTCTCATAGTGCAACAAAAGACACAGACAGCACTGTATACTGTAATAGTATTTGTGATAATGATAAATAAAAAGGAGCTCTGAGACAAAACTAATATTTACAGCTTAACAACTGTATTGTTTGTTCATACCATACCTGTAATGTCAAGCGAATCCTTTTCTCCTCATCAAGCTCATTCATCAGCAGTTTGATCTCTTTGCTAAAACACAAGAGGTTTTCAAATTAGTGCAACCAAAAATAATTCTGTATGAAACCTTCACACAGGCATTGATGCAGGGATGGAAATTTCAGCAGCCCACCAGCCTGTGGCTAATATTTTTCCTTCTGGGTGGGAGAAAAATCACCCTGCCAAGCTAGAATGTTGATGGGGGGCTAATGAAGGTATGAAGATTGTGGCTTAATAGTGCAGCTGTGTCCTAAATCGTCACGTTCAAGCTTCATCCCTCCATTGATGCTATTCATTCAGCTTGTCATGTGTAGACAGAGCTCAACAAAGCCATACTTATGCTGACTCTGCATCAGTTCCATCTCATCCCTCAGGACTCTCAGCTCCACCTTGAGTTGTTCCAGGGTCAGTGGTTGGCATGCAGCTGGATTTCTGCTAGGCTTGGGGTCGGAAGTGAGGCATGGGGGCAGGGTAGGACGTAGGACAGCAGCAAAAGCCTCAGGTAATAGAGCAGAGAAGGGGTGGGCAGTACTGGTGCAGGGAAATGAAGTAGGAACACTGGTTTTGGTTTCAACTGCCTGTGGAGAAAAACCTGTTGTTACTAGCTGACAAAAATTCAGCTGAGCCATAATTTAGGAAAACTCTGAAATAATTCCTCATTACTGTCATGCTGAAAGCAAAACAGTGTCATGTAGATACAACGTGTACAGACTATACATTGTTTGTACTTACAGGTGGGGCAGACTCATTTTTGCACGTTACCTGAGTGTTTCCTTGAAGTTTCAAAGAAAGGGAATCCACTTCCTCTCTCTTTTCTTTAGTATCTTTTCTTTCCACCTCCATCGTGAGTGTTACCTGTAAGTCAAGTCTAGTTTGAGACATCTGAGGAGTGAATTTGAATTACCTGCATGGCTGTATGAATGGCTCCTAAAATATGGTCTTCATCTAAGTCATAACAATAGATAAACATAATGTGACAACAAATAACACACAAATTTGTACTTTTACATGTTTTTATTGAACATATTAAACTACATATTGAAATACATATTCCACTAGAACAGATCTCTTGGTAACTAAGCTTGGGTGGGTGGGTTTTTATGACAGGACACCTCTACCCCACACCTGAATGTCATCGTATTGATTGGACCTGACTTCAGTTACCCCCCTTTCATAGCAGTCATTATCCTAAAGGTTCACATAACGTTAATGTTTGAACAATATGTACATTTTTGGTGTTATTTGTCAGATCATATTTTAGGAGCCATTTATGCAGGAATGCAGGAAATTCAAAAGAGTTCACAAACTTTTTCTGTACATTCAAGGGGTATTTCACCCATAATATGTATGAACTATATGTTGGATTTGGTGTAAATGATTCTCCAAGAAAGATTTTCAATATAGTCTTTAGGTTAGTAATAATTTGGTTGTAATGCTAGCTTTCCAATTAAACTTTAAAAATGTAGTTCAGATATATAACAGGATAAATACCATCTGATATGGTGGCTGCGTGCATGTGCCACCTCAAGTTACCAGATCAAAAAAGTTAAATTTATCCCAAGGACATATGGGACACAAACAGACCAGAGTGAGTAATCTACTGTACATGCTCCACTACAGAGACGTAATGAACTCCTTTATAATCCACTATTTAACTACATAACGTAATAATGAAATAGGTTGGCTTTTATAGTAAAGCTTGTGCTAACATCTCATAATATTGCAGAACTTAAATGTATACTTCCCAAAGTCGGAAGCTCTGACTGTAATCTCTCATCTGCAACATGAGCTGCCTGCTCATTCAGCTTCTCCGTGACTGACACAATTGAAACAAACTCTTCAGTGTCTTTAAGAGAAATGGAGAATAAATGTTAAAACATGCCTGGCCTCGTGTAGATTCCTAGTTTAAGTCAATCAGTATAGAGCATGTAGGTGTGATCTACTTCATAACAATACGCCTAAGTATCATTATTGTTTTTGGGATTCCAGTCTGCATTGACATTTAGCATGCCGTATTCAACATGATAGTGTCTCAAATAGTATTGCAGCAGGTGTAATAACAGTGGTGCAAGGCTTACCAGCAATGAGGGCAGTGCTATGGTTGCCCATCGTGACAGAGAATACCAAGGTAATGTGTTGGGGTGACAGAATGAAAGACAGAAAAAAGCTGCAGTCTTAAAGTCTAAATCTATAAATGACAGATTGGAGTGAGTCAGTGGAGCAGAATTCAATAGACAAGACACAAATCAGCTCAGTGCAGTCTGTTCTGGAAAGCGACATGCTACACCTTTTAGAGAACAGAATTATTGTTTATTAGTGTTGAAAAATGTTAATAATCCAGGCTCCAGGCCCCTTGGAAGCCCACACAGGTCTCTAGTGGATACATAGAAAGCAATCCCAAAATCCAAACAATAATTCTTGATCAAATATGTGGAAGCTAAACAAGGTGGTACGGCAAAGGCAGCTGTTTTTCTCATGCCGTAGCAGTAAACAAATGTGCTACACATGCTGAAACCAATGCACAGGAGCACCATGACACATTTCAAAGTCATTAGAAAACCTACTAATCCAATAACAAGATTATTCTCAGTTTCTGTTGAGGATTTGGAGCATACACTCACCTTGTTTTGCCAGTGTTACTCGTGAAATACAGCAGCATCTGTGGTAACTCGACACCATCCACCCAGGGTTCCATTGTAACCCACTAGTCTGGAGAGCATGTTGTGATGAGAAGTGGTAGTGTTTGGGCTAAGTTTAGCACAGGACAGCATAGTGCTCAACTGCGCACAAATATCACTGGGGCAATGCAGGGAGTGGGCTGTACCTTGACAATAGCAGTGTAACAGACTGAAGGGCAAGAGGTGTGTTTAAAGGGGCAGGCTATGGTCAACAATTATACAACAACTAATATATTGAAGTAGTGGGAATCTAGGCAGGAGAATGTCACTAAAAACTGCACCTTACATACTAGCAGTAGCAGGACGATTCGTATCTACTTTGAAACCTCAGGAACAGCTTTGAATGGCATTCATTAATTCTAAACTGCAATTGCACACCGGCTGTATCATTTAGAAGAGATTCATTCAAACTGTGTGATGTAGTTTCTCTGGTCAAGATAGGTTTCGACAGCTTATTCCCTAATTGCCATGTCTCAATAAATATAAACATTAAATCAAGATTAAAATAAAGTCTTGTCACTGTTTAGGTGGTTTCAGGGGGGTCCCAGCTTGATTCTCAAGCTGTTTTTACAAAACACGTCTCAGTGTGCTGCTGAGTACAGGTATACTAGGTCCAATTGGAAGCTCCTCAGCAGGACTTGAATTTCTGGGGGGAAAAACAGTCTGAAAGACATTGAAGCATCTTAAAAGATGGAACTGGATGTGAATGGCAAACTTCTGAAAACATACTGTTGAAACTTTACACATCCTGTGAGCTGTTCTGGAAGAGCTGTTGCCTGTCAGACTAAGGTTGCTACGATGACAATCCGTCAGCCTAATGAACTCAGTAATGCAAAAGGTGCAGCAGTGAAAGCTCCTCTTCAACAATGCATCTTTCATTAGCCTGTATTTTCATAGTGATAAATCTATTTGGGGATGGCAGGTGTATAATCATTTGTCACCAATATGAAATCTTTACTTGTGTCTACACACAAGTGATTCTCTCTGAATCTACGTGCAAAACAAAGACAACTCAACTTTTGGCCACCAAATGCAGCCTTTTATTTGTAGTGTCAAACAATACACTAAACATATGATTATACAGTCAGTATAAGTTGTAGCTAAATGTAATTTGACAAGTTGAGAATCGTAATCAAATTTCTAACACCCACAAATCATCAAATAGGACACATCAACTGAATAACCCTTGGAAAAAAGTAAACTGGAGATATTATAGATATCAACAACCCCAGAAGCTATTATTCCCACTGCTGGTAAACAAAGAATTTACAAAAACCAATTACCAAATGAAATGCTGATTGCTAGTATCACAACCAAAATATTGCAAAATCAATATAAACAAGAAAAAGCAGGACAAGAGAATGTAATGGCACACAAATATCCAAAATTAAAGTACTTCAAGTACCTAACTGAAAAGGTTGTTTACCAGGGAACAATTGTAAAGCAAGAACAGACTTCCAAAAATTAGGGGCATGTAAGGGCAGGTAGTGAATAGAGGGTTTGTGCGGTCCACCCAGATATCCCAATATTCTCATGTATCACGTTTGCAGAACCAGGGACCTGTGCTGAGACCAAGAGACAAAACAAAAAATGTGTTTACTGTGCAGACCTATGCTACCCCAGAAGATTTTTTTCTAAAAACAGCCTTTAAATACATGATTTCCTGGAAGCTTTAAGAGTAAATTTAAAATAGTGTTCTCACAATAACCTAAACCTAATCACTTTAAATGGTGTTAATGTCATTATTGTTGCTGCCTGTGGATTGTATTCAAGTAAAATTAGTGGATCACACCGTGAACACATCATGAAGACATTGACAGCCAAAAATCGTCATAGCATACCAGAGGTATCACCAACGTTGTTGGTTAGGTCCCCGGTGGTATGAACCACGCTGGCGCAGCACCTGCATGTTGCGGTATTTGGACATGATACTCTGACTTTTCCTGAACACTGGCCTCTGATGTGGGAAGGGATGTGGGACAATGCTCTCCTTGAGAAATACCAGAAATCCCCAATATTAGTCATTAAAGAAAGAGTCAATAATACATCCAATTTATCAGTTAAAAAGAGGTGCATACCATGAGTGGTTCAGGGGCTGTCCTCCTTGGGCCACAAGTTAGCTTCAGTCTCTGTAAAACATAAGAGTGAAAGTGGCATACATATTCAAACCAAATACTTGAGTCTTAAACCAAATCATCTTTCCATAAATAGTAGTTACATTAGAATAGCAGAATAGAGGTCAACTGCAATTCCATGGCTGATTTGTGAAGCCCGATACAGATATTTAGGAGGGGATCAAAGCCATTTACAATTCATTGGCTTATTGTTGTCATAGAACCATAGTCTTAATACATTTCCATGTGATTTAGCTGAGGACCTCTACCGTCAGTCACCTCCCTTTTATTTATTAGGAAATTGACTTTAAATACGATGGAATTTAAAACATTACATTAAGCTATCGGCCCTTCAAAGCCTTAAATCTTACAATCTCTAAATTCTATCTGTGTCTTTAAAAAAATGTAAACAATCCATTCTTACACTTGTCAATTGCTGCAATTGGCAAATGACTAATCTTTGAACATGCCCAATCAGCGTTAGACCACCTTAAAACTTCAGCATTTTGGACTGGATGCCAGAAGTACCGCTTGTGCCTGGATTTCTTCTTAGGATTTTTAAGAGACAGAAAAGTAACACATGGATGCTCAATTTCTGTACAGTCCAATGCATTTAATGTGAAACTCACCTGAGTGGGTCCTGGTCCTGGTCTCCTGAAGGGCTTCCCAGGTCTGTGGCTCTCCTGTATCATATTGAACGGCCTTCAAAACAATAAATGAACATCAGAAAAGGGACAATTTCTACAGCAAGTAAGCACTTCAACAGCTTTTTCTTAGGACTTGAAGAACCACAAATACTGTAAGGCAAAGGTGTGTCTTACACTACAATAAATGTGTTGAATTTAAAGCAATGTACCTAAAATTCCTCTTATCCGAATAGCCCCCTCTACGTTGCGAGGATCGAGAGCTGTGAATTCTTGAGAATCGGTCGTTTGGAGTGACATCCGAATTGCGTTCTAAAAATGGAAGAGAGAACAAGCCCTTTAATTGAAGCTAAAAAGTCAAACAATAATGGAAAACCTATAATTAAATTTATAATAACAGAAGAACAATAAAGGTGCGTATAGATACATAAGCTATATAGCGAGAGTTTCCCTACCAGACTTTGACTTAGGGCTGTGACTTCTTGGGGAGGAGCAGCCCTTGGAGCTGGAGCTTGTCCCAGCTTGCCAGTGGGACACAACTACAAGGTCACATGTCAGGTGTTTATCTAAGGGAGAGGAGCTGAGGAGAGATCAGCAGGCAAAGAGTGTTAGAGAGAGCATTTCTGTCAATAATGCATATTTTTGTTTAACTCTGAAAATTCTCAAAAGAATCTTTTGCCGGTCATCACAATGTCAAAGTCAAGGACACAGAGTGGCAAGTAATAATAGCAGCAATATATACAAATAAAATGAACCTTTCATTTCTTAGAAGTTCTGTAATTCACACCACTAATGAATCATTAAACCAAGCATCACACATGGGTACTTACAAAAGCCATGGAATCTCCATGCTTCCTTACTTCTATTACTGTACCCTGAATCAATCTGAGCTCTCATTAATTCAGTGATTGTTAGAGAGCGGGCATATCTTGCAGAGGAGCTTAAGGAATTTGTCTAGAACACATCACTCAATCTTCTATCATCCTTCGCACTCTGTAGAGGGGGGCAACATCTTGAAGTCAGTGTCACAGTCTGATCTTCAAAATGTTCATCTAGCCACTCCTCATTGGTCCTGTAGTTGTCTTCAGATCATTTTCATTAGGCCAAGAGTTTTACCAAATAAAGTACATGGGAGTTGATGAGGATTATGAGCCGTGGTAACATTTGTAGTTCTGAAGTGCTTGGTTGCGCAGGTCCAAGTTGCTGATATGTAACAGCAACAGCCTTTTCTCCACAGTTGTGCAGTGGCAATAATGAGGTGACCCAGGATTTCTTGTTTTTGTCCACAAATATGGCCAGGTTTGAAAGCAATTTACTTTGGTCTTTCGCAGTGCTCACATCCTTACACGTCTTCAAATTAAACTAGGCTCTGGGTGTGTTTTAGGAGCTGTGTGGGATTTAATGATCACCTGTTTTGTAATAAAAACAGTGCTTGCTTTGCTTCTTCTTGAAATAGTTTTTAGTGGCGGTTGGATGAAGTGCAGAATATTTGATGAAAACTTCTTTTTTCATCGGATCAGAGGGGGTAATGTCTTGTCATTTTTTGCAAGTTGATACTTGATACAAATCAAGGCTTGCATTAGCAACTTTCAGTGCCACACACTACACTCCCCTTAGTTGCCAGAAGGCCCTTCCAACAGCCTTGCTGTTAATATGCAGCTGCTGGATATTTAGATTTTCCTCATTCACTTGATGCACATTTATGATTATGTTTTGGTCTCATGACTGCCTTGAGGAGGAACCAATCACAGCACGATGCCCTATAGGCCTGTTCCCACAAGTAGACCAAGGTGTTCATTATAATACTGTATAGACCAGGTTGATCTTGCTTGTCCCCCCATTAAGCATCCTCAAGTTGGAATTCTAGCCACGTGATCTCAGGCTTCACCTTGTTAACATCCATTTTAATGGCCATCTCCTCACAGTCCTGTCCCTTAGGTCCGCCTTGTTGTTTCACCCTTTTTCTTTCAGCCTTTGACTTCACTTGTCTTCTTTTGTCATCTCAGTTTCCAAAACTCAGTCACTTAAACAGTATCTTTTTCCATTCAAAATGATGCATTATTGACATCAAGTGGCAGGGTAGCCAGGTGGTTAGGGAGACCGTCCTGTAAGGCCGTAAGGTCACGGGATGATTCCTTCAACAGCTGATGTGTCCATCCCTATTGAAGTGTACTTATCAAGACACTGTGCTCCAATTTCTTCCTCCAAGGGTGTCATGTATGCATAGATGTACGTGTCTGAGAGGGATGTGCGAAGATTAAAAATTATACATTGAGTAATTAGAAAAATCAAAAAGGTTCCACCATTTGCTTCCTGGGTCCTTTGTCTTGGGTTTTAAGTATTGTAAAAGTTGTTTTATTACTATAACCCTTTTCACACTTCATATAATTCATTTAGGGGTGTCCTGTTGGCTCAGTTGGCTAAGAGGTGTACCATGTAACTGCAAAATCCTGGGTTCAAATCCAGCTTGGGACCTTTGTTGCATGTTATTCCCCCCTCTGTCTCCTGATCTTTCCAATCTCTCTCTAGTGTATCTATCAAAAATGCCAAAAATCATTTAGACAGTAGGACACTAAAAAAGGGTATTTCATAATGTGAATGTTAAGATCATTTAAAATGCATAACCTATGGAGCCAGAAATGTCAATCTTTGCATATGAGGGCAAATGCCAATTCATTTAAGAATAAATTTACTCAGAATGAATGCAGATGCAGTTTATCACCTAATTCTGATTTTGGCAAGTAATGTTCTTCAGTGGCAGAAATTCCTCTTCAGTGATTTATGGCTGTTGTCTCTTTTTGTGGTCAGTGGCGTCATCATCATCATCTTGACATTTTGACGATTCAAAATAAAGCCAAAACTGTCACAGCTCAGACTAGCTTTGTTTGAAAATTTCATCTTCAGGTATGCCGGTTGGTAAATAACTTTGATGTCATCTGCTTCAGCTAGTGCTATGAGGTGAGTGATATCGTTCCTGTACTGATGCCTTTTCTACAGTTCTTGATCAGCATATTTGACATCCGATACCGATGCATCTCTTTTCCCAAGATCCACGTATGCCGGTGTGTTTGCGTTGATGTAAAAAGGGGGTAGTTTTGCGCCAATTTACTTCATGTTAGTGCAGTCCTCTTCATGTCCATCACTTCTCTCACGTTACATACACATACATACACTGGTTTAGGCTACTTGTAGTAACTTCAGCTTCAAATCGGCTTTTGCTCTATAACAAGGATGAGGGGGTCTTCAAAACATCCTGAAAAGCACATCTTTCTAGCACATCTTTTGACCCTCAATATTGATATAATTGAAGAATCCTTCTGCAACACAGATCAACTTATTTTTCCTCTGTCATAAAGTGCACGATTTCAGGTTTTAAAACAGGATGGATTATTGAGGCACTGAACGACTTGAGCACAAACTCAGTAACTTCTCTTCTGCCTTTTTGATATGAAGGTATTTCAAAACCTTTGTAGCGGGTTTCATCAACTGAATCAATGGTGCACATTTACAGCCCATCACGATATCTCCATTTTCCACAGTTGGCACCCCTTCATATAGAGAAATCGTTTCTTGACTTCCTAATCATCATCAAGCCCCTGCGCACAGTGTGAGAAGGTAAATACCGTACCTGTGTGTGCTCAAGGACCGATGAGACTCCACCTGTTTCACTGTATCAGAGTTTCTTGAAGATCTGCTTGCAATGCCGTCTAGGATGGGTGGTGACTGATGTGGTTTTGCTCTGAGACGCTTCTTCCGAATAGCAAGAAGAGAATTGACATTTCCCCGTGAAGTAGACTCTCCATCGTGAGGCTTGGGTTTCAAAGCTGGAGGCCTCATCACAGACT
>OOFE01032247.1:1512-16037 GCA_900323365.1 Monocentris japonica | reverse complement strand
CACCTCTTTGTTTCTGAGTAAGGTTCTGGGAATGAAGCCCATTGTGTGTGTGTGTGTGTGTGTGTGTGTGTGTGTGTGTGTGTGTGTGTGTGTCTGTGGGCTAAGATTGAAAAAGTCATATCTCCCACCAGGCGATGTCTTTACCATTAGGCAAAAGGGGGCGATTGCCTTAGGCCCCGGCAGCCAGAGGGCCCCACAAAAGACAAGAATATCAAGTACTATATGCTTACATGTTTTTTCATCAGTTTAAAAGAAATGTACTTATTGGAAAACACCCCTCCTCTCGTTACATGAAAAGGAGAATTTCGATTGAGTCACATGGCCACCCCCCTGCTGAGTCAGGCTACAGTGAGAATTAAAAACATGACGTAAAGTTACCTGAGTGATGCAGACAAACAAGGAAAATAAGTTTTGTTGACAACTTTTTTCATCAAAGAATCAACTAATGCTAGTGTTTGTTGCTAGCAATATTACCACTGCCTCCAAGCTCAAGGAGCTCTAGTCTTAGATGTAGACTTTGCTCAGCCCCAGCTTGAAGGTAATGTATAGAAAGGATGGGTTGAAAAGAGTGAAGGTTGGGATTCAGGGGGCCCCATGCTTGCCTTTGCCTAGGGCCCCAAAATCACCCTTGTCTCCCACACCACAAATGACAAAAAGAAAAGACTAGCAAACACTGCAAACAGTGTATTTGTATTTAATACATAACAGACTGAAACTTTAACCACATTTGTGTAACTTGTTACTGATTGGTCCAAAGGGTGATCGCATCATTTGTGGGGGACGATGACAATGTTTTCTGTTGCTTTATTATTACATGTCATTGTTTGACATTTTATTGCAATAATTGGCATTTGTTGTGTGTTTCTACATTCACTTTCTGTTTATCTTTAATTTGTCACACATTTTTGCAAATATAATGCTTCAATTTTCTCATTTTCATTCTTCCCACTGCAGCAGAAAAGCAAGCAGCTACCAAAAAATTACGTACATCTTGTTATTTCAGCCAAAAACACTTAAATCTAAGACAGGTCATATTTACGACTTCTGAGGAACAGTTGAAGGCAGCATCAGAAAAATACTGTGTTCTATATTGGTGTTGGCGTTGCTACATTAAAACAGCAGCTGGCACAGCGAATGAACATCAGGTCAAGTTTATAAAACTTTATTAAGAAAAAGGTTTTGGTCGTAACATCAGCCCTTTCTACTAAATCAAACTAGGAACCATTTCAACAATAAAACACAGTAGTCAGATCACAGCATACCAGTCAGCAACAGTGATAAAGTGTACTAGCAGTTATTCCAGTTGTTACAGTAGCAATAGAAAATCCCAATGATCCCAACTCCAGTCCACCTTTTGCTTTCTCCTCTCTCATCTGAGGCTGCATTTCCTACAGCCATTTTGCATCCTTTCTAGTACAAATTGTGTTTGATTCAATGAAGGACGCACAATGGTACTGAGGCAAGAAACTCATTGACTTTTCATGCAATTAATTAGAGGAATACAGCAAGCTTTTGGTGGATTGTCTCATTGGCCAACTTACCTGTTAAGTGATGAGAACATAGACACCAAAATCATCCACCTGTTCCCGGTACATCTTTGGCTCTGGTGCTCCATGCTAACACTTTAGCATCCACTATGTTGAGTGATAGTAGGCTCCGTGCTAACACTTTAGCATACCCTATGTTGAGTGACAGTAGGCTCCATGCTAACACTTTAGCATCCACTATGTTGAGTGATAGTAGGCTCTGTGCTAACACTTTAGCATCCACTATGTTGAGTGATAGTAGGCTCTGTGCTAACACTTTAGCATACCCTATGTTGAGTGATAGTAGGCTCCGTGCTAACACTTTAGCATCCACTATGTTGAGTGATAGTAGGCTCCATGCTAACACTTTAGTATACACTATGTAGAGAGATAGTAGCCACTAGCATATCAAAAGTGAAGAAATGTTAGTTTGTAGCAACTCTAAAGCTAAAAGGTGAATAATCTTAAATGATATGCAGCTACGTCTGGTCGGTTTGTGTAGATTGGTAACAGTTCAACAGAACGACACAAAAATATCACACTGATTTGAACTACCAGGGACTACTTTCCCTGTTTCTGTAGGAAGTGAAGGTGGTGGGTGATGAGACTGTACAGCTAAAAATCACTGCGCAGCGGATGAATATGTGGTTGCTCATCTGAAATAGTTCCAAAAGTAAAACTGGCTACGTCAGCAATACACAGTTAATGTTATATTTTGAAATTTATGAATCTACACGCCATACAACAAAATCCACTAACAACTTTTTATGACTAAAAGTCTTCCAACTTTGGATAATGCTTGCTACCTACTATCACTCTGTTTCTAAAGTGTTAGCATGAAGATGTTTTCATCACTAACGACTGACCAATGGGACAATCTACCAAAAGTTGGTGTATTACTTTAAGTAGGACAGACAGACATGGGCAGGTAGAATGGCCGATAAACAGGTAGTCAGCAGAGCAGGTAGATATACATGCAGGTAGGCAGACAGAGAGACAGGACCAACGAATACAGCCGGTCATCATGAGGCCGCTTTAAGACACAAAAGCTCTCGCTCTATTTCTCTCTCTCTCACTCACACACACACACCAGTCAATATAATGTAATAAAATTGGCGCTTCAATAAAGAAAAGTCTAGAGATCCAATATTTTTTTTCCATTTGACATCAGCATCTCTCTCTTAGTTTCTCACTCACTCACTCACTCACTCACACACTCACACACACACACACACACACACACACCAGGGTTTAAAAGGTCCCGGAGGGCTTTGTGTCCTCTTGCTGCTAATAAAGCAGAAATTGCCTTAAAAATAATCTTAAAAAAAAAAAAAAAAGGTTTCTCAACAACAGCAAGTCCTGAGCTAAGTGCAGAGTAAAAACCAAACAACACAAAAAAAAACCCAAGGGGAAACAGACACAGGTAGAAAAGAAGAGTTAAAATCCAGAACATTTGGAGCCGGTTCCAGCATTATTGACAGTATTAACCTACTGTGCTAGGATTTAGTATCAAAAATCGACAAACAACGGAACAGGATCACAGGTTTTTACTCGTTCATGGGAAAGTCTACCTTGATTTTTCTTTTTTTGGTATCAACATACATTTTTTACGGTAAGTTTCAAAAAGCTTCGTAATGTTAAGACTTTACAAAAAGCATCTCGAGATTTTCTACCATTCTACGAGCACTTCTACTGAAATAACGCTTAGAAAATCCAATGGCATGTACAAATGTTACACCGGACATAATGCAGCCCATTGCATACTGAAATGTGCTTTCGTTCGACCCAGAAAGGTAATGGAACCAGTATTAGCATCTCAAATCAAAAGTCTTCATTATTATCCACAGCTAACTCCAGTGTTAACATCTTCCTCTTCATCGTCATTCTAGTGCTTTCAGGAATGTGGGTATTTGTGGTCCGTCGTATTCCAAACACAGTAATGGACCGCAGTACAGACAAAAGGTCAGTCAATCATCACCATCATCATGAGATTCATCTTTATCCTTAATATCGCCAGTTTCTAAGCTCCTTTCCTTTTCAATGTGCTAGGTGCATCGTTTTAACATCAACCACTCATCACCCCATTATTTTTGAAACGTTAGTAAAATTACTGTAAACCAATGAGACCATCGCTGAGAAGACTGGCAGCCTCTACCTGCCTCTACACTGTATTTTACGTCACGTGCCACCGGGTCAGATTTGGAGGGAAATCTGCTGGATTGCTTTACGGCACAAAACAGGAAGAGGGTGCTGTTCTAGGGCGCTGTTCTAGGGCGCTGTGCTAACGGTTTCTGGCAATGACGGATGGTGGAAGGAGTGAAGGGCCAATGGAAAAATCACTTGCGACACTTGCTCTTCAGTAAAGCCAAAGAGGAAAAACTTTGACTGACGAGATATGGGAAGAACAGGATGACGCGTCGTCGTTTACGTTGAACTCCAACTGTTGTCGTTAACAAGCTTAAAATCCACCATGAATGAGCTGCGGCAGACATTGCTCACGTTTCGTAAGTAGAGCTGATTGTATTAGTGTCAATATAACTTCTACTTACTACCTTGGACTGTCAACATTGGTGGATTTGCCGCCATGTTTGCAGTCCGCGTTGATAAATGGCGCCAAGCGGGAGACATCAGAGCCTACAAGAAGCCTACTAATTACCACTAGGAAGCTGGCGTGAACATTGACCTTACAATTGACCTTAAATGTGATATGACACGAATGCAGCATTAGTGAAAACAAGGGAAACGTGGTCTACCAATCACCTCCACCATGGTCTCATGTGTTTACAGTCATACCAAGGTGTCACACATTCATTGGACAATATTGTTTAAAATGCAGCACCTTTAAGTAATGGGTATCCCTCCATTTCTCCCTCCCCACCTCCTCCTCCTCTCTCTCTCTCAATTCCAATAGGCTTTACATGAAATACAAATACAAAAAGGTAATTATTGCCAAAGCAAATTTGTTGCATGCAAACCAGAACTATCCAGATCACAATGGATCTGGCTTCGACCTGAATCTCTCTCTCCCTCTCGCTCCCTTTCTCTCTGGCTCTCTCTCTCCATTGTGCCTATAACTGTCCAGTGCTGTCTGGCTAACTTAGCGTGCAGCGATACACCCTACCAAAACACAGTGGTTTACCCAGTGGTGTCTGTGAGCGCGCATGTGTGTGTGTATGAGAATTTAGTCCAGCTCAATGGTTAGTCCAGCCACAACCCCACGACAATACTTGTGTGTGTGTGTGTGTGTGTGTGTGTATATAAGAGACTAGTGTTGGCCGGGGCCAAGCAACATTTCCAGTAAAGTGTCAGACTGTTGCATGCTGGGATAGGATCTAAAGATGGAGGGAGAAAGACTGTAATTAAACTAGGAGGAGCCCCTCCATCTCTCTGTCCTGTTTATCTGTCCCTCCACCTCTCTCGCTCTTTTCTGCACTCTCTCTATCCCAGCATCCCTCTCTCCATCCTCTCTTCATCCCCCTCTCTATCTCTCTATCCCCAAATCTCTCTGTTTCTCCCTCTCCTCCTCTCATCTCGTCTTTCCCAGTGTTTATTCTAGATATCAGGAGGAGAGGAGGAGAGAGGAGGAGGTTTGTCCGAAATCTGTTCAAAAACATTCAGTTGCTCTGGCGCTTCTGGTCTCCTTCACTTCAGTACAATCTTCCGAAAAAAAAAAAAAAAGGTGAGGTCTACATCCCGGGGTCTGGATTGGGTGGACTGATGGCAGATGAAGCCACTGAGTACCAGTTGTTAGACCAAGCCCATCCTTAGTGTTCTGATCCACATCCTCAACTATGCATGGGTTTTTTTTTCTTTCACTTGTTTTCCTCAATGGAAGATATGAGGACATTAAGAATGACGGAGGTGGATTCTTCACTTTCAGATCAAAGCTCCCATCTACTGCAACTTTGTACATGTGAAATGTCTCTCCTTGTAACCAATAGCTTTACATTCAATTCGGGCGATTAACTAGAGCAACTTCTTCACATCACATAGTTTAGGGGGTCAGCAACAGCCAGTTTCGTGATAGCAACACTCAGTGTGCCAGATCACATTGCTGTCTTTAGAGTTTCCCTCACCCCAGAGCAGTCCCATCCAATGGGATGAGACTATTTGCTGGACCAGAGTACTGCCGGCCATATAACAAGCAGAAGCCAATGAGTTCCAGCAGTTAGACACAGCCCATTGATAGTGTTGTGTTCACATCTAAACCCCATAAATACCATCTAGTTTTTAGCTCTGTTCTGTGGTGTTTCTAAGCTTTTAACGTCATCACTGGCCAGCCAATCAAAATGCTTTTTTTGTCCATTTGATGTCACAGCTATGCTCTGCAGCTATTTTTCATCCCTCCTAGAAAACATTCGGCTTGGGATGCAAAATAGTGTGCGTGGAATCAATCCATAGGATCTAAACCCCATTTCCTAAAAACGTCATGACGGCAACTCAACAGCTCCAACAATGGAGGTCTGACATGTGACTGTGGTAACCGTTAGCAGAGCCCTCCATCTCAAGGAGTTGTGCAACTTGAGCACTTCAAAATGCTATCTTGGGGAATATTTAATCATCTATGTTGGCAGGCGGGAGATATGATTCAAGTATAGTTGTTGTTGAGCTACAAAGAATTTAGTTCCAGGAAATACGTGAATTCAACTCCTTTATGCCGAGATGTTTTTAGATGTGGCTTTGCTTCCCAGGATTTAGACAGAGCCCAGCCCATAGAGTTCCAGTGGTTGATCCTGTATTTAGACAAAACTTAACCATAGAGTTCCAGCAGTTACAATATTTATCCCAAATACAAAGAGCGTAGCCACTGACTTTGATTGCTTTTTCAGAGGGTTTGGACTGTTCCCAGCCCGTATACTTTCAGCATTCAGCCCCAGCGGCCTGTAAGCTTTCTGTCATTAAACGCAGCCACACCCATAGACGTCCATTAATGTTACAGTATTCAGACGCAGCCGTACTCATACCAGACAGTCTGGGGGTCATTGTTCGGGTCGGGGGAAGCCGGGGTGCTTTTAGGGCGTTCGACAGAGCCGCACCTCTCTCTCTCGCTGCCTCGGTCGCCTTCTTTCTTTAGGTGGGAGGAGTCAGTCGATCGGCCCTCTCGTAACCCGTCCCCCTGTTCCGAAGCGTCATCCAATCGCAGCGCCGGCACCGCCCTCACAGGAGTAACCATGGCCACCTCTCCACGGTGATGATAGGAGGAGGAAGAGGAAGGGCCGTTCCGAGAGATGGGAGCCCTTCCTCGTTCTCGCTCTCTTTCTCGCTCCCTTTCTCGCTCTCTCTCCCCGTATCGCTCTGTTTGCAGATTGAGAGAAGAGGAGTGGTGAATGGGTGAGTTTAGGTAGCTCCCATCTCCGTGCTGATTGGTTGGACCTGCCAGCCGGGCAGAGAGTGGGCGTTCTCTAGTGTTTCCTCCTCCCGCCTGCCGCCGAACCACCACATCTGATTGGCCGGAAGACCCTTCATTTCCACGGTAACTGTCTGGTCCGTTGGAGCGCAGCAAGTCAGCTGAGGCCAGGCTGAATGCCCTGCTCAGGGATTGGCTGTTTCTCTGGGTGACGGCCTGGCCCGAGGCTGGCGATTGGCCAACAGGCTGGCGGGGAGAAGGCTTAACGCTCTGCCCTGGCCTCTGGTTGGCTGACTGGATGGTGGGCGTGACATAGCTGGTGGGAGTGGTCTGATCTCGGCCAGCGGGCGCAGAGGGGGCGGGACTTCTGGTGAAATAGTCGGTCATTAAATCCTCCCTACTTCCTGTAGAGACCTAGACACAGAAGAATTAAAATTGTGTAAATTGAATGGGTAAGGACAAAAAAAAAAAGTTCATACCTAACATCCACCCCACTTTGCCACACTCAACAAGAATTTGAGTGACAGAGGACCTCACTGAGGCCAGCTTGGTCGCTGTGGTCTCGTCAGTAGTGCTGGCCCCATTATTGATAGAATTAATGCACTAATGTGTTCCGCTCTGCACAAAACTGTCCCTTTGCTGTTAACCCTTTTTAACAGAAATGCTGCGGTATCACAATTAAACGTCTAACAGAGAAAGTAGCATCAGGATGGGAGACGGTGTATTTATTACTTTCATTAATTCAGTTGATTTAAACGTGTCACCTTCATCTTTAGGTCACCCATTTGATTGATGAAAAAAAACAGATTCTGTGTCCGAGTAGGAGACTTATCGTCCCATATTTCATATCTTGATGCCTATTTTTACTGGGGCGTGTGCTGTCTCTCCCTCTCTGTGGGACTGGGAGTATGAACGATCGTGGGTGTTGTCATTATTGTTTGCACCGAACAGACAGGCCACGAGCAAAACGTTGACTGCCTTCATGTAATATTCTCACGCCGATTTCACATCTGGCTCAGTCGACAAGTGAATGGACGTGCAACTTGACCTGCAACAACAGATGTGCGCACAACAGCTTGGATCGGAGAAGTAAGGTTAGAGGTGATGACGAGCATGTGCATACGATGGCATTCCAAGTATTCCAGGGAAAATGGAAAGGAACGGTGGGCTGTACATTTTCTCAGACGAAATACCTTCATTGACCTGATGAGGGACAACTGCAGTAGGTTGCACAGTGCAAACTCCAGGCCTCATTTATCCGGATGTGTATCTCTTCAAAGTAACTCATTTAAACTGTAGCTTCCCTCATTCAGACTGATCACATATAGATGCAGAAGTGCTGTAAATGTACAATGAGAAAGCCTGAATCGATGACAATATTTTTATGGCTGCTGCCTTCAGTGCACGGGCCAAACAATCACTCAAGCAGGTCACGTTCCTTGTAATTGCGACTCGACCGGTGAGAGATTTACGGCCACCGGCTAAATGATAAACGGTGGTGTGTGGATGTGAAGGAACATATTCGCTGGGTTGAAAACTATCTAAAGTAATGGATGTGTAAAACAAGCTGGATATTACATTCTGTTCCTGTTGACTAATGTAAAAATTCATCGATATTTCCTGGTTTGCCAAGAGAATTTATCAAATTCCCTGACTTTCCCTGTATGAAAAACACTCCTCAAAACTCTGATATTCCAGGAATTCCATGACATGTGATAACCCCATGTCAACCCCTTACGGACAAATATAAAATACCATAGGAGGCGACTGTACGTTGCTCTCGTGTAGAAACTGTTCCAGTGTCACCATCTCGCTTCCTGGAGAAGATGGGCGGGTCTTGCTCCTAACCCTGCCCCCGTGCTGTGGCTGGGCCCTCTGGGGGGTGTGGTCATATGGGAGGGTGGAACTACGTGGCAGAGAGTGCTGTGATTGGCTGAGACCCATAACGTCATCGCTGGAGAGGCTGGCCGAGCGAGCCTGACGATCTGATGCGTCTAGAGAGAGAGAGAGGCGTGTTAGCAGTGTTAGAATTACTCGTTGAAACTGGTTACCACCTGACTAAAACTAAACAGACCAAAATTCAAAACATTACTGTATCACTTGAAAGTGGTAATCTGCAAGATTGTTGTGTTAAAATATTGTCTCCATGTTTGGTGCTACTTCCCAGAGATCACCTGTCAATCAAACAATGTGTCCAGTACTGTGCCGTCTTTTTACTTGGATTTCGGTCGATGGAGTTTGAGTTTCTGTAGGTGGCACTCTTTTCGTTGTTTGTTCAGCCACGGTGGCTATCGCTGCTCATGCTAACTACTCAGTTCTTCATCCATTTATTCCAAACAAACCAAAAACGTAAAACACCTTTTTCCTGGAAAGACCATGAGCTTTCATGAACTGGGTATAGGTTGAATCGCTATTGTGTTTATTCAGTTGGTGATACAGAGTATCAAAACTAAAATGTATTTACAGGAAAATGTTGCAGGTTATTACTTTAAGCAGTATTAATGGTGAAAATGTTGGTGTCTACCTCGACAGTTGACTGGTGAGTTGGAGCTAGAGGTGTTATGGCTCAGGTCAGCCGACCCTGGGCGACCTCCTGCGTTGCCGCGGTGACCAAACATAGAGTCGGAGGCGTTGAGGCGAGAGTCTTCATCAAACACCAGACCTGGAAATTCAGTATATTCAGAAATATGTAATATGTATGTTTATAAATATGAATAAAGCTGCTCTGCTCTACTCGAGGGATGAGGATACCATGCAGTATCCTACCTCTGGGCCTGCGGCCGGGGCCTTGTCCCAGCCTGGAGCTGGAGTTGGCCAGGCCCAACGGGGGGGCCTGCTGGCTGGGAGTGGAGCTGAGAGCCTTGGGGGTCTGACCTAGGAGCAGAAAACAAGGAGGGGCTTTTATAATCCACATTTCCTTGTTAGCAACTGCAACATAATTGATATTATCAGAAAACCTGTCCTTTCATCGTAAGTTTTAAAGGGTTAATCAAAGATGCTGTGTGTACAAATATGTCAAAGTGTATCGAAATTAAGAGCACGTTTCCCATAAACCCTGTTGCTAAGAGGATGTTGCTACTTGTCCCCCTCCCTGTTGCTGGGATCTGTTTTTAAGGAAGGATAAGAGCCGGTAAAGTACTGTGTATTACTGGCAAAGTCAAAAACGGTTCCCGTTTGGTGCCGTTAAGCAATCCAGGAGATTTTCCGCCAACGTGTGGCTGTGTAAAGGCCGGTAGAGGCTGTCAAACTTCTCGGTGACGGTCTGGTTTGTTTACTGTAATTACACCTATGTCTCAAAATGAAGGCGGCAATGATTTATTGATGTCATAATGCTACATGTAGCACCTTTAAACTTAATCTGATCTGACAATTTGATTCGTTTGAATTTCTCCCGCAGGGCTCGTGAATGCTTCATCCTTATCTTAATTAATCTCTCCAAAGTGTTAATTACCTTGTCCATGTCCCTCCTCTCCGTTTACACTCTCACTGCTGCCTGGAGTACTGCTACGACGTAGCCCCCGGCCCCTGTCAGTCAAACCTGTGGGCCAGTCAAAATGCAGTTAGGACCCGTTTTGGAGCAATGCCACAGTGTGACCATCAAACACACAACCACAGCAAGCACAGCGCTGCAAGGAGGCAGGGTTAAAACACTGGGACGTGTGTGTGTGTGTGTGTGTGTGTGTGTGTGTGTGGTTGGTCAGTAACACTTAGGAAGAAAGCCAAGCAGGACATGAGGAATTCATTTATTTATTCAGACAGATAGGCAGGAATAACGTCACATCTCTTTGTCTGTGTTGTTTCTGCATGTTCATTCTACCTGGCACAAACCCACCAGGACTAATTGGGATTAGACCAACATATGGGGCTGCTAATGGTCTTAAAAAGTGAGAGTTCATAAAATGCCTGTGAAATCAAAAATGAGGTAGGAGTATGCTTTGCTGCATTTCACCCTGTTCACATTTGTTGAATTCTCAAATATTCTTGTGTGAATGGAGCTACTGTCCCCTGTGGGCCACTGCAGCCTGAAGCAGTAGAAAATGTTGCGACCACACAGCCAGCAGTATAAGAAAATACAGACCCCACACGGACAATAAAACACTAAAACAATCAATTTTGTAAAAAATAAAATAAAATTCAACAACTGAGGGGTGGATGATGGGCTAGTTGGGGACAGAGAGGGCTCCATCCTCTTCTGTAAGGCCTGCTGTCAGTTTCCAGCAGTGGGGGAAAACAAATCTTAGTGCTACAAATTGTGTTTATTGGGTGTTTATTATATAATAAATAATATGCAATGTAAACATTGCAAAAGTTATTTCATAGTTCAATAAAAGTGCCCCCGAAAAAGACCAAAATCCCCTTAAAAATCAGATCAAAGGGGCAAAAATGTTCAAAAACCCTCATCAATCAGTACTTCAATGTGCACTTAACCTGAATTAAGTGCAGATGGAAGGATGGGTGGATAGGTATGGCAGACGGGCAGATAAACAGAGAGACCAACAGGCTGATAGAGGGATAGACAGGTGCAGTAGGGCGGTTGCCGTGGTGACCCACCGCCACTGAATGAATATAGAGAAAACACTGCAGCACAGCTTCGTAAAGCAGACAGGTCTATCTTCAGGCAACTCACAACAGACCCCACTCAGCTGAATCAAACCCTGTCCCATCTGGCAGGCAGGTTAATAAAGTCATCACTCTTCACTGACACACACACACGCATGATTAAACACGTTAAGGGAAGTAAATGCACACACACACACACACACACACACACACACACACACACACACACACACACAGATATTATTTATACCCATATTAATCGCAAACATAGACACTTCAAGGACACGCACACAGATGCAGGCAAGCCTGACAAGCTTGCAAGCATAAGAGCACGTGTGTGTGTATAGGTGCACACGCACGCACACGCACACGCACACATCTATACATTCTATATAAACTACTTACAGTTAATACTGGCAGGCTCACAACCGCAACATGTGTGTGTTATGATGTGAGTGTGTAGAATTGTTTGTGTGTCTACAAATGTCACATAAAAGATAATGAGTGTTATTGAAAAGAGGGGGGGGGTTGTGAATGATGATGATGATATGATGATGGTGATGATGGTGATGATATTAGAACACTCCGTTGGCCACGATTGGCTGGCTAGCAAGGACGTCAGCCGCGGTGTCAGTGGAAGACCAGAATCGCAGTCGTCTGGGGAGAGAGATGGAGTGGCGAACGAAGGGGTGAGAGAAGGAGGGAGAGGAGGAAGAAGAGGAGGAGGGGAGAAGCTTCTCTTGACTTTTACTGCGGAGAAAAGAGAAGCGCTTCGGAGCAGGAGGAGCTGGGAGAGAGAGGGAGAGAGAGAGAGAGTGTGGGGGGGGGCACGAGGAGGAGAGAAAAATAGATGGGAGAAATGTAGAGGGAAGGATGGAGAGAATGGCAGTGAGTAAATGAAAGAATACGGGCAGTTATGAGGTTATTAAGTGATTACCAGAATATGGAAACAATAGATGCCATGCAATAGAACCCAGTGGTTAAGAGTAGAACCAAAGAAACAGAATTCCACTCGTAAAATCAACACGTTTTATGAAGCTTGTGTTCATCAGACATTGTAACTGTAGCTATAACAAACTGTTCATCGTGTTTTACGACACCATCGATAAGAGTCTCTAGTGAGTGGTTATGAAGCTCATTCTGGTGTATTATAACGCTTTATAAACCACATCTTGCCTTCTTTAAGTGATCCACTCAAAGCATTTCCAAATCTAGATGGGGGGTGCAACACATTATAAACATATTCCATAAGCCACTATAAGCAAATATTTATCAAATATTATAAATAAGCCTTATATGGAAGCAAATGAGTGACAGTTATATTTGAAACACCACTGAATTCATAACATTGAAATATTTTACTTTGAAAACCCCATGTACCTGAATTTATTGGTTCTGAATTCACTTCTTCAAATTTCAAATATGACGTTTCAAGTTTTGCAATTTCAACGAAACTCAATTACACATTGTTGTTTCCAGTGTCCACAAATTCAGATCCAAAAATCCAAGTTTCAGATATTCAACACCTATATTCGGGTTGCTCAAATTCGAGTGGTCAAATTCAGATATAAAAAATTCAAGTTCAAAAAATTCTGATAGAATATCCGGGCTACCAAGGACAGGCAATCGAGTCTGACTGCAATCGAACCGACTTCTGGCCTCATCAGGTCACAAGCCAATAAATTCAGGGACATGGTTTTCAAAGTAAAATATTTCAATGTTATGAATTCAGTGGTGTTTAAAAATTAAAATAAAAATGTCACTTATCTGCTTCCATAGATTTATAACCACTTAATAAATCTGTGTAGGTGCTTATAGATAGTCATGAGACATTATGAAATGTGTTTATTGTTAATTGTAACTACACTTATAATGTCCTATAAATACAAAGTGTTACAAAATCGTGCATTACAATCTGGACCGGCATCAATTCACTCCTGAGACTTTTTTATTTGAAATAGAAATAGATCAGATGGTAACGATGGAATATTCATTTTCAATTTGCCAATATGAACTTCTGAAAAGACGAGACTCCTCTTCCTGAGTGAGTAGTGAACTGAACCCAGCCCCGAGTAAGAGTAGGACCGTGTAATAGAAACCCAGTGAGCTGTCGGAATGGAAATACAGTAGAGCCATGCACCAGAACCCATTTATACAATCAGGATGGAACAGTTAAAGGCATGCATTAGTGTTAGGCACCCTTAGTATGGCTGAGAGAGAGGTGGAAGGTCGCAGGGAGGGGGTGGGGGGTGGACGAATATCTGCTACACTCAGAACGCTGCAGACAGTTTTGCCCACCGCAGTTTCCAGTTATTATGTTGGCTGAATGGTTGTCAGTGATATCTCACCACCAATTTCTGGAGATTTTACTTACATCTTTGCTCTCCATTATAATGCTAAGAACCCCAAGATCGAATGTGGGCTCACTATGTAGTGCCACACCTTGCCAGCTGATGCTCATGGGAAACAACACGGTGCCCAAACCCCTACACCCGGTAAAACAGTGCGGTCTCAGATGATCAGCACGTCTAAAGCAAACAGTTTTTCACATCTGCGCCGGCCCGTTGACACAAGCATATTTGGCTGTCGCCGCCATCTAGGAGGAATTCCTGTTGCCATTTCAGATCGCTCACAGCTGCTATGAAAACCTGGTAGCGTTCCTCGCCTCGCTAGCTGTCCCGAATGATGGATTGCCCTGTACTCTAGCGGTGACGACCAAGAGGGCTCTTGATGATATTCCAAACACACTGACAGGCCAACAAAAGCCCCAAATGGTGTTTCTTTTGTTCCGATTCAACAGCAATCTAAACTTTGACATTGTTTCGCTCTCTTAAAAAACAAAAATAAAATCTTCTTAGCTCTTGTTCTGTTTCTTTTCCTCGCGTTTCACTCTTACTTGGTCATTCTGTGTTCGCAGGAATGCTGTAAGGCCCTGACCTTTGGGCTCACTTTTGGTTGCCTGTAGTGTTGGTGATCTAGGAATTGAAGCTTATTCTACTGTTACACTCATTGTAAGTCGCTCTGGATAAAAGTGTCAGGTAAATGCTGCAAATGTAGAATGTAAATGTAGTGCAGAGCCTCAGATATTGCAT
>OOFE01032240.1:9386-20792 GCA_900323365.1 Monocentris japonica | reverse complement strand
CAAGCATCGCCTCAATACACACACACACACATAAACACACGCATGCACACACACACACACACACACACACACACACACACACTACCCTCTCTTGGCCTAGCGGCACAGTGTGTATGGGTATTGGCTGCCACTCCAAGTCTGGTTTGAAGACCTGCCGACCAGTGGGGGGGTAGAGACCTAGAAGACGACAAAACTAGGAATAAAAAACTTGAAGGCACAGGAGGAGGAGGAGGAAGAGAGAAAAAAGGAGGAGTAGTAAAAAAACAAGTAGTAGTAGTAGGTGGAGAAGGTAATTGGTGTACAGACCTGCCAGGTTGGCCTCAGCACTCATCAGGGTGCGATCATAGTCTGTACTGCGAACTGAGATCTGAGGAAACAGAGTTGGAACTTCTGACTTTCCATAACTAAGCCAGAGAGCGTCTATGACCAAAACCAAATTCCAGTTTTTCAGCTCAGAAAAAGTTAATTAATACATGAACCCAGTTGTCAATGTAAAAGTCGCTGATATTCACCAACTTCCCCAGAGAACTTCCCTCAAGTCCCCTGACTTTCCCTGGAAACAAAAATCCATATTCCAGGAATTCCATGACTAAAGGGAAGCCTGCTCATAACACAAACCTAGTATAAGGCCCACTCAAATGAAGATCAGCTGAATCACAGTCTGTCTATATAGGCGTCTGATGAGGTGTCATGTGATCTGAAACTGAGTCCATCTACCTCATGCCTGTTGTAGGATTCGTTGAGGAAACCTTGGTATCGCTTCCGAAGAAACTGGCCCAGCTCAAAGTGCTGCCTCATCCCCTCCTAAAAAACACACACACACGGAAAGGCAATGCAACATTATTTTTCTGACGTACGACAATGACGCTACAAACAACAAAGTACCGGTCATAAATGGAACAATCAGAGCATCAAGCCCAGCATGTGGCGATGGTCCTCTGTTTCATCGTCAAGCGTTTGGCGTGGCATCTTTACCTGTGACAGTTGCCCAAAGCCTTGTGGCCAGGCACTCTCTCGGTAGGGGTTGGTGGGATAGGTCTTGACCGGCGATCTGTCACCATGCCGAAACAACTGGAAGGGGAGAGAGATGCTAAGTACCAACCTACATCGCAGTATTTCTCCTGAATTCATTCATTCAGAACATTTCCACCACTGCTGGAGAAAAAAATTGAATGGTATAATTGAATTTCCGGTTAAAACACAAGCTATTTTTCATGATGCACTGCTATACAATGATTTCTGGAGCATCCAAAGACAACAATTTGTAGCAGCGCAGCCTGCGTTACAACTATAAGTGTAATTGTGAGAAACTGTACTTTCCGAAGAGTGCTCCCAAGCACCTAACAACTGGGACCAGAACAGCAACAAGACGTAGAACCAAAACTAAAACTAACCCCAAGCAGCAATGCTACATGACGTTATAGCAAAAACAAGGTTTAGTGGTAATAACACTAGTAGGATTGGATAGCATTGGACATTTTTGATACCAGTTTGACACTGCTTCTAAAATGACACAGTTTGTGACCATCTTTTATTAAATGAAAGCACATTTCAGTAGTCCGGAGCAGAGGTGAAAATAATTTCTGTCTAACATTTGTAAATGCTGTGTGTTATTCTAAGTAGAGTCTGGCAAAGCCCCAAATTGCCCATCAACTAAAAACATTTTAAAGCTTCCCCTGCCATAAAATCTGTATCAATACCAAATGTCAGTACAGTAACAATAGGTCTGTTTTTTCTATAACCAGCGCTTTAGATAGAAACCCATGTACATACACACCTACAACAGAAAACAGCGAGAGAAGCCTCTATTGACAGTGTGAAAAAAGATAGGAGACAAATGAGACAAATACCCACATAACAAGAGCAACATACAAACAAAGAATATGTAAAAGAGAGATAAAAAAAACATGCAAAGAAACCTGTGACCTGAGAGAGAGCAGCCCAACACGAGGACCGCTGATGGTATGCCTCTAGGGAAGTGGGGTTTTTTTCTGGGCCGTGGTCCAGAGCTAGTCTCTAGGATGTTGAACAGTGCCCGGGGCTGCTAATGTGTTAAGGAAATTACTTCCTATTGAAATTATTTTCCTATTGTTGGTTTTAATTGGAGTGTTTGTCGTTCCCCAGAACAAACAGGCAGTCGGTTTAAGGTAAGAACTACCTAGACGCCATGAAACCAACCAGAGACTCACACGTTGATTGAACTAGCCAAGATAACTGGAATAAAGTGCTATTTAAGAGTGGACTAGCACTTTAAAGCGCCTATCCTTATCTGCACCGTAATAAATTTATGTCTAACAGCCTACAGGTACTATAGGTCACGGTTTCTAGGAATCAGTATAATAAACAGCACTGGCTCCAGGAATTAAAACTTCAACAAGTATCTATGCAAAAGAAGAAGAAGAGAAAACAAGTTTGGACCTCTGTTCCAGAGCTGGTGGATGCCACCACCAACCACAACCACCTCATATTTTATCTGCACTCTTGCCACAACATCTAAGATTCACAATGGGACACTAGGGAAAACATGGTTGTGTCCCAGTGCCACTTCAGCCCTCACATCCCTGACGGATGCCATGTCTGTAACGCTAAAAAAAAAAAAGAAGAAAAAAATCGGTTGGCTTTGATATGGGATTTCCCACTGACATCAAAAAACAGCACTCTAACTTTATTAGTCCTGTTTGCTTGTACACATGAGAAAGGTTTAAGGCAATAATCCACAATGTTTTGCTACTCTCCATCACCGATTGATGTAACACAACAGTGACTCAACCTATAGTGAGTTCAAAAGCTTTTCCATTTCCTATTCTAAACACCCGGTGTCAGGTAGGTCTTCCCTGGGAAAAATCCTCTGCCACACAGGAAGTGATGAGTTTTATATTTGTTTGGAATAAATAGAAGAAGAACTAGGTACTTAGCATGAGCAGCGATAGCCACTGTGGCTGAACAGACAAAGAAAAGAGCGCCACCTACAGAAACTCAAACTCCATCAACAGAAGATCCAAGGAGAAAGACGTCACAGTATTGGACACACTGGTTGATTGACAGGTGATCTCTGGGAAGAGCAGTTCAGAGACACCAGGGGAAAAACTAGGGGAAACCTTGTCAAGCGTATTCTTTACCAGACATGCTAACAGACTTCACCTGTGGTGAACTCTGAGCTACAGAAACCTGAGTACCGCCTCCTTTTCTTTGCATTCAAAGTTTACAGGACAAAGTTGAAGTTTCAAATCGTACAAGATACACTGGGTGAGTTCATGAGACCAATTCAATAAATTGAGTCGTTTTGAGTCGTTTTTTCTCCCTACAGCAGCGATAAGGTCAATACCACCTGCCACACAGTGTTCTCCAACTGTCACACTAAATAGATATGAACTGAGGGACTTCAAGCCAGTGTGCATTCTTTTGCTTTGCTGCATGACTCACATTGTCACTGTCCTGCAGGAACCTGGCACCTCTAAATGTCTTGCATGGAAAACCATCTGTGATGGAAAGTATTTCCTGGCATTTATAGAGCAGAATTTATTAATCAGTCAGAGAAACTCTGTGGTGTGTGGATTTGTGTGGAGAAAAAGGGTTGAAGGCTTGAGAGCAAGCGGTGGCTTTTTCAATAACCAATTCAAAAATCTTAAACAAGACAGAAACACACAATATTTTGCATGAGGGTTTGAGAGGTATTGTTCCCTAGTTTTTGTTTGAAATTCCTTCCTACTATGCTGCAGGCCACACTCAAATATCCCCCCGCAGATTGAGACATACTAAGTAGGTGTCACATGGGATAAAACAGACACTGGTACAGCCAAGATGTTTTGCATTTGCATTGTTGAGTAACTCCCGGTGATATTCATGCCCCACTGTTTTTACTTCACTTTCATCTTTGCTCGTTTGTGCCATGTAGCTGTATTTGGATTTAATAACATCTTGTATCAAAGACACTGTCATTCTGGGGATTATTACAAGTAGCGTCCAAAATGACTGGCATTAACAGAAAAAAACCACTTGTTCTCTATCCCCTCCACACTGCATTTTTCGGATTGAAACATTTTCAGGCGTTGTTTGTGGTGAGCTGTCAATATGTCCTGGGCAGTTGCACAGCGAGTGCTTCCTTGATGTTCCTTCCCAGAAACTCGGGTGGACTCCCATATTTTTCCCATACTTTGACAAATGACTTGGCATCAGGGTCACTTTCACTTAGTGGTGGTGGTGGTGGTGGTGGGGCAATGCTGGCTGTCAGCTACAGTAGAAAAAACACTGGAGATTTGCTACATGATATCGTGGTAGCCATCACTGCCACAGAGATTAGATTGAGGATTTCGGCATTTATTTACAATACAGATTAGCTACCTGACAGGATGACTGGGTCAAGGAAAGAAGCCCTTTCTCTTTGACCCTGAGGGACTGACACCAAAACCTGATGTTTACCTGGTGTTTTAGATAGTTTGAACATTTGGAAACATCCTGAAGTGACGTCACGTTGTCTGCATGTGGCCAGTGAATTCTTCTTTTACTAAGCAAAGCTGACACAAAGCCAGAGAGCTCGGGTCTGCTATGCTGTCTTAACAGAATGTATGGCTTGCATATCTGTTTACATTCTTCATAAAAACACCCCAGAATCCTTAAGAGTCAGTCTTCAATTCACACCGAGCTGCACTTACTAAATAAAATTCAAACTTTTAGAATTGGTTAGCCTGTTAGTCCCATGATCAAAATACAACGTGTTGGGTAACAGCAAGCAGCGCAAACCTAAGTTATATAGTGGAATATTTTTTAAAAAAAAAGGCTACTTGGTGAATTTATATGCCGAATTTACCAGAGGACTCTAATCATTCTTAAAATTAAGAGTTATGTTCTACCAGGTATTTACTTTTGCCGAAAAGAGAAGAAACATTAAAACGGCCAGATTTTTGAATAGTTTGGCGTGTCGTAGTTTCCATACAAGAGAGAACGGGAAGCGTCGGGACTGAAGACGTTAACCCAGCTTTGCTATCGAGATGCCACTGGTTAACATTACTCACCACAGTCACGTATGCTAGTTTTCTTTCTGCTGCAAGGTTTCCCCAAACAGAACCCAAAGTCAGGAGGAAGAGCACCGCACCGGAGACCATTGTTTCTTGCGGCTAGTTAGCTGCGTCGGCTAAGAGACAGCTGATAGCTACTTGCTTTGGCTGTCTCCTGTCTGCGCTGTATCAAGCTAGCCAAGGGTAGCCACAACAAAACTGGACGTTAGGTGACGTAGCCTTCAAAATAAAGGCATCAAATGTATCACTTCTGAAAAAACATTGGGATGTACAGGGCAACAAACTTAAGAAACATATAAAAAATCATTTACTAGAGATTCATTTTTATTTTCTTCCACGTTGGCACTTATTTACATATTATTGAAAAACGTCGCAAAGTGTTTTATTTTGAGATGTATAACCGGAAGTTATATTTTTATCGGGGGCTGGCTGGCTTAATATTGCTATCTGTCTCCTGTCACGGTGGGGGAGGGAAAAAGGAAGTGACGCCATACACGTAGTTGTCCATACCAAACCAATCGTGTCATTAGATCCAGGTCATGAGGGGGAGAGAGAGATAGTGAGGGCTGCTCGATTTTATGGCTAAAATAGAAATCTATTTTCCCAATCTTGCGATCATGATTCTTAATCTCAGTTACTGGAAATTCTGGAAATTCTTTATTTCATTTCTTTGAAACTTGAATCAACATAGTCAACATAATTGTTATCCTTCTCCCTAATTCTTTCAGTCTGACTTGTATGACTACTTTGTATTTTGTTGTTTAGAATTACATCTTCCCCTAATAAATAAAATCTATTGGGATTTATAGAGACACTGTGTGATACTGTCATACTCACCAGTCACCAATATACACAGGGAAGATGCTGCTGGTTGTTGTAATAATTTGGCTGTAATTATTGTTTTCATTATCTTCAGTACTGACTTCTTGTCTTATTCTTATCTCAAACTTATTCTCTGCTGCTGCGATGACCCAATTCCTCCAGGAGGATCATTAAAGTTTCATCTGATCTGAGTCTAATCCAAGTCACAGTCCCTCTGCCTGTAGTTGATTGATTTTAAATTCTAATCTGTCTTCTGATATAAGATTACCTACTTATAATTGTAATCAGTAATCTAGTCCCCTGGAATGCTTACACTCAGTAACATAATAAGTAGTTTTACTTTGTCTCCATAGATGATAGAATATGCAGTTTTCCACATCAAACATGTTTTCATTAATCCAATAAGCAACTTGATTACCTATGTTTGCAGTCACTATAACAGATTACAGATGCCAGCTTTTATAATCAGACAACTGTAACCATCACATCTTCGCCGTAGGAGAAACAGAAATTTTGATCTTTGATAATCATAGGGCGGAGGGAGGCTTGCATTTTCCACATCATCATTCCACTGGTGGACCTGGAGCATTACAGCAAGAAGCGCTGCTCCAACACTGACTGCTGCAGTATAAAAAGTGCAATACACATATATATATATGTATTTATATTTACACTGGATATAGTATGTGCTTGTTTGCACACATTTAGACATGTACATTTGTGCATTCCTAGTACTCACAAGTACTTTGCCAGCTGAATATGACACAGGTTTCCTTTCAGTATTTGATCTTTAAAAGAGAATTGTCCCTTTTTTGAGTTGAGTTACGTCAGAACAAGAATCGCCCATCACCTGTCATCCTCCAGGGCGAGGAGGTGGAGATGGTGGGATCTTACAAGTTCCTGGGGGTGCACCGCAACAATAAACTGGACTGGTCAGACAACACTGATGCCCTCTACAGGAAAGGTCAGAGCAGACTATACTTCCTGAGGAGGCTCAGGTCATTCAATGTGTGCAACAGGCTGCTCCGCATGTTCTACCAGACAGTGGTGGCTAGTGCACTCTTCTTTGCTGTTGTATGTTGAGGAGGTGGCATCAAGGCAAAGGATGCCAACAAGATCAACAAACTGGCCAAGAAAGCTGGCTCAGTTGTGGGAGAGAGCCTGGACAGCCTGGAGGAGGTGGCTGAGGGGAGGATGAGGTCTAAAATCAGATCCATCTTGGAGAACCCATCCCACCCATCGCTTTGGATAAAAGCGTCTGTGAAATGACTGTATTGTAATATTTAAAAACATGACACAATAATGAATACGGGAGTTTGACAGGGATTTTTTAAAAAATCTCGTTTGATAATGAGAGCAGTGCTTCATTTTTTTGTGTTGTATCTCAACTTCATAGTGTGCTCCATTCCTTCCTACCATTTCAATAAAGGAGTTCGAATCTGGTCGTTGGTCTACTTTCATTCTAGTAGAGCACTACCCTCTTGCAGTGCTTGGGTGCAGCCACTAAGGGGCAGTGTCGGGGTGTGTGTGACCAGCAAGCATCATGTTTGAAAGGCTTGCAGGAGTTGCAGTCAAACATGCTTCTGAGTAATGCAACATGTCACCTCGTATGCTTCAAATACATCTGTAATCAGATTACTGTGTGATTTCCAGTTACTGTTACTTGTCTACAATTACCAGTTTATATAGTAAGTGAGCCCAAAATTGATCTTGTCATTTTAGTCATTAAAATGGAGAGCAAAGATTGAGCAAGAATTGACAGAAATTTATTTGGATAATTTTTCACCTCTCACACATCTGCCATGGTTTTACCCTCACTCTTTTCTCTCAACAACTGCTTTTAGTCCAACATCACACCCCATTAGCTACTGTTAGCGTAACCCTCAAGAAGTGGATTAACACCTCTGGGGTTTTATTTAAACTGATGAGTGAATGAACCATGACGGCGACTTGGCTGGCTCTCATACACAGTAGCTTCCTTGGTCTTTGTACACTGCAAAGAATCCATCTTGTTGATTCTTTGCAGTGTACAAAGACCAAGGAAGCTACAGTTAATATTGTTAATGCTACATTTAATATTCAGCCTTTAAAATGTGAAGAAAGGTGAAGAATTGTGCGGATGGGGTGAGATCTAGGTCGTCACTTCAGTACATAATTGCTGTGGAAATTATGGTGCACCTACTTACAGTCAGAGCTAAAGCACCTGTTTCGACCAGGAAGATTACTCAAAACATCCTCCATTTAACAAAGACTAACAATACGCCTCCTGCCTCAAGGCGAAACGCTGCATATTGTTGCTTTCAACATGTGTCTTGCATTTATCTGTCGCTCACTGGTGAAAGACATTGTGCCAACACACTGAGAGACCACCCAGCTCCACGGCTTGACAGACACAAGGTTTTTCTCACGCTGGGCAACATTAATCCTGCACAAACCCTCGCAGCAGGTTCCTCAAAATGCTGGCAAAATGTCGCTCAACCCCTTTTGTGCTCATCTTGAAAGATCCTTCAGTTACTACAGATAAGTTTTGCCCCACAAATCCCAGCTACCTGCAACATGGTCTCTGTAAACCTGCAGCTTGTCTGAGATGCGATTTATCGTGCACTGGTTTGCATGCATGGCGAAGACAACCATGGGGCCCCCTGACTCTCAACCTTCACTCTTTTCAATCCATCCTTTCTATGCATTACCTTCAAGCTGGAGCTGAGCAAAGTTTCCATGTAAGGCTGGAGCTCAGTAGAGCAGGTTGACCTTGGAGGCAGTGGTAATATTTCTAGCAACAAACACTCGCTGCAGTTGATTCTTTGATGAAAGACGTTGTCAGCAAAGCTTTTATTTTCCTCGTGTTTTGTTTGTCTGCATCGCTTTGCTTCATGTTTTTGCTTCTCTCACAGCAACTGTATATAGTATATTTCTTCTGTGCTTAAAGTCAAGTGGCAAAAGTCCACTGTAGCCTGAGTAGAGGTGCTCAAGGGACTCAAGATTGAATTTGAATTAGAATTTATTCTTTTGTTGTAACAAGAGGAGGGGTGTTTTTCAATAAGTAATGTTTTTAAACTGATGAAAAATAATCGTATAGTACTTGATATTCTTGTCTTTTGTGGGGCCCTCTGGCTGCCGGGGCCTAAGGCAATCGCCTACTGTTGCCTAATGGTGCAATTTTCTCCAGGGGGTGCTGTGCCAAAAATCAAGGAAATGTACTAAGGTATCACACTCGACCAGCCAAGACCCCATATGTTTATTGTGATCTTGCAGTAGTTTGTGCATGTTTCACTAATCCTGGGACGCTCAAGCGAATGGTCTTGAGACAGGTGGGTCTTGTGTGTGTGTGTGTGTGTGTGCCGGGGATTTAACCTTGAGACCTTTCATCCAGATCTGGCTTACACACACCGCAAGTCGCAGAGCCATAATCATACTTGAGCAAGTGAACGCCTCCAAGCATTAAAGCAGCAGTCATGAAGGTGTCAAAAGTTAAAACTGCGTGTGCAGAAGGTTTCAGGTATCCTCTAATGCCACGAAACCCGTCAGTGCAACCACGTTTGGTCCCTTTTTCCTCTTAACCTATAGATATTTTCCTTTCTAGGGAGCTCAGAGCGCCCTTGTTATTCAGCATCTTGCTCAAGAGCGCTTCGGCAAGGCGGGCAACCGCTCTGGTTGGAGGACGGGTCCTCTGACCTCCAGGCCATCCTGCTGCACATTGTTTGAAATGGAGACCCCTTGGTCCCAGATGGACCCTTTAAGCATGACCCTCCAGCACGCTGCTGATCATCTGCGCTTGTTTACAACTGTGAAAAGCAGCTTTGTGGTGTGAGGATCTGGCATCCTGGAGGCACTAAGCATCAAAGACTTTCTACCAACTCTGATCCCTAGAAATGTTCTACAGATACTATATCGAGACAACATAAATAGATGGTGGAGCAGTAAAACAATACCTGTTGTTATTGGTGACAATATTAATACACCATTGTATATAAGAGCACAAACATTGGTATTACTATTCTTGTGTGGGAATCCCATTCACTTACATTCATTCCCTAATCCCAAACCCTAACTCTACCATAGCAATGAAATGCCTAACCTTCTACTACTACTACTACAGTAGCAGCAGTAGTAGTAGTAGTAGTAGTCGTAGTAGTAGTAGTTGTAGTCGTAGGCGTAGGACAGTCCAATTTGTGAACATGAACACAGAAGACTAAAACTCAAATTGGGGACATCAGGTCTAAAGTCTGGAGCTGCTCCATGGAGAATGACTTGGGATCGTAAAGAAGACCGGGGGAGAATCTGGGGGGGATTTTCTTTCTGGGAATAAGAATACAATTGTTGGTTCTGAACACTTCAAAAGAATAAAGTTCACGTAGGTATAAAACTAAAACAACATTCTGTGCACCCACAAAATGAGTCTCCCATTCACGGTCTATGGACAAAGTCCGATTCACACTGGATTGTCATTACATGGGGACTTCAGGGAGTTGAAAATTAAGCACGGGTGGAAATTAGTAGATTCAGTAAAAGTAAATGGTACACTGACTAAAAATTACTGAGTTACTTTTTTTTTATACGAAAGAGCATTGTTACATGTGATCTTTCCCATGCTATGCAAAAAGGATGAGAGGACACGAGAGTTTGAACTAGATTTGATCAATAAAAAAATGTACATAAACCAACTGGAGCATCAGCAGTTAAGATTATGCCAGTTTCTGATGCAATGCTTATGGAGAGTGTGCTGAAATACTGATGTCGAAACATAAGTCCAATTACAACAAATACTAAAAAGTAATTGTAATTTGTTACTTCCACACTTGAAATAAATCTGTTTTTTCCAGAGGAACCTTCACATAATATGGGTATATGGGAATATTTATCAGTACGCCACATCCTATGAACTGCCTGCAGAACAAGCGAAACAACAATATTCGCTCAGTGTTGTTGCAAGTTAAGTGCCAGCAATAATCTCTTTGTCTCCTCCGTGTTTGCCTTGGGCTGTTTATAGCTACGGTCAGAGGCGGTATGTAGCTAAATCCTGGTGGAGGTGTTTATGTTTTTGAACCACATCTCAGATTAGAGGTGGCGGCTAACACTGAAAACACATGCTCTGGGCCATCGAGCTTAACCCCGTTAAATTAACACTTGTGCAAAACAGAAAAATAGGCAGTGCCCAAATGTCACAGGGATCACTAACCCACTGTCACCACCGGTATCAGAGAACAATACTGATTAGAGACAGGCAGGGATTACTCTTAATCTGCAGTGTCAATGTGTTTGTGTGAGGGGATAACAATGCATGCCCCACCTTACACCCACAACACACAACCTATACAATCTAATTGACACCGACGCCTCAATGAGAGTATCTGCTCTTTGACAGATCACGAAAACCAATCCAGGTGTCAGGAGGGGGGCCTGGTCCAGGGGACGAGGTTGGCCCTTCCTGGTGGGACCGACTGGTGCAGGGCCCACAGTGCCAGATCACCACAGAGATCACAGAGTATTAGTAACGTAATTACCGAGATGATCTGATGAGCAGATGTCTTCCGAGCCTCCTATTTACCTCGTGTCATCTGACAGACCA
>OOFE01032233.1:0-15137 GCA_900323365.1 Monocentris japonica | reverse complement strand
TTTTTCATGTCTCGCTCTCTCTCCCTCTCTCACTCACACACACACACACACACACACACACACAGTCACACAGACGACTGGCACCACATCTAAAGGGAAGTGACAGCAGTGGCAGCCAATGTGCCAGTCTGAAGCTCCCTCTCATTATCGCTCTGTCCAAGACCTGTCTGTCTTGTCAGGGGTAGAGACTAGAGGGAGACACACACATACACACAGTGACACACACGCACACACATAATACTCCAGCTCACTGTCCACTCTCTTTTTGTAGCTTTTAATCTATCGCACAAAAGGCGAGCGACCTGAGCTGCATAGTTAGTTAAGAATAAGAATATGAGAATCTTTCCCCTCTAACTTTCATCATGAGCTCAAGGATCAAGGACTTTTCAGATCATTTCCGATCAGATCCTATTCCCTATAGGTTAATACACCGGGCCATCACCTGTAATATATATTTGAGTGTGTGTTCTCAACGTTGTATAGGAGCCAGCGGTGTCTGAGGAGGTGGAGCTGATTGTAGAGAGCCTGCTGGGTGTTTTACTGAGGACCATCCTTGAGATCACCAACCGACCCCAGCCAGCTGGACCTGCCCTGAGACTACAGTTCCAGGATGTCACCGTATGTGTGTGTGTGTGTGGTGTGTGTTGGTGGGTAAATGAGGGGGGAAGAGAGTGTGTGTACGTGTGTTTGAATTTCTAAATTGTTTTGGGACTTGGGACAAAGTGCACAATAGTAATTATGAATTTGAAATTGAGTTGCTGCAGCGGTGACTGTAATTACAATAATATTATTAACAATGGCGACAATGGAGAGTCGGAACAATAACACAAAATGGTGATGATGGTGTGGATGATGATGAGATCTTCATCAGCAACATCATCATCATTCTCCGTTAGTCTTAAGGCAGGCCATAGCAAGTCACTTGATCTTCCATTCAGTCTTAAAATCGTGTTTTTGCATGAAAACAAGTGAAACAATATCTCCCAGTACGGTGAGATAATTGCAAATGAACTTGTTTCCAAAATTTTCCTTTTTCCACATCCTTTTTAAGGGTGTATGGTAGGACACCCGATGATAATAATATTGACAACGACAACGATTATGATGGTGATAATGATAGTGATGGAGGCGATGATGATAATGATTACAGTGACGGTGGTGTTAAGCACACACTCTCTCTCTCCATTCTGTACATGTGCTGCCCTGCCAGGGAGAGTTTGTGGCGTGCCTGCTGGCTCTGCTACGACAGATGAGCGACAGACACTACCAGCAGCTGCTGCAGGCCTTCAGCAGCAAAGACGACCTTAGGGTGGGACCAACACATCCATCTACTGTATCTCTCTGTCTTTCTATGGCAAAAAGTCTCTCTGTGTGTGTGTGTGCGTAACTGGTTGAGAGAGAAGATTTTATAGACACAGGCATATGAAAGGAAAGGTAGGGAAGGAAAGGATGCAGGGAAGGACGTAACGCACCTTCTGGCAGCCATGTTGGAGGTCCTGTGCTCTTTTGCAACAGTGGCTATGAACAGCCGACTGACTTTCTGAATGTACAATTTGGCCGCCTCAACAGAATTCAATATAGACGTGGTTAATTTTCACTGGGAGCTTCAGAAGCTTCAGATCATTTCAGCACTCATAATTGATTTTATGTTTAGATGTCAGCTTGTTAGCTTGGTAATCTGGTCGCCTAACCATCATTGGATGATTGTAAATATGCTAGTTAGCTAGCTAACAAAGCCAAAAGCCAAATTGTATGTTTTGACTCTTTTCAAGCTACAATTCATAGTGCATTTGAGTAGGGACTGGGACCAAATGGGCATGGGTTACAACAAGACACTTTACTGTGTCATGACAACCTAAATCTGGAGACAAATCTACCTTATCAGACTCATCACTTTTACTTACAACATTACTGAATGGACCTATAACCACATCGCAGTGATCTTCTTCAGGTGAGGTTGTTAAATATTTTACACACAGTCAATTCTCCAATGGACCTCCATGACGCCAGCCGTGGTTTATAGACGATTTCTGACACAACTGCAAGGCTATATGTTTATCTGTGTGTTTGTGTGTCTGTGTCTGTTTTTCTCTGTCTGTATGTCTGTCTGCCTTTCTCTCTCTCTCTCTCTCTCCCCCCCTCTCTATTCCCTATTCTCTATGCTCCCTCTCTCTCTCACTTTACTTTCAGAAACTCAATAATCTCAGTATCTCATTGTCTTTCTGGCTGTCTCAATCCCACTCTCACACTCAGTGACCTCCAGAGTAGAAGAATGTGTACCTCTCTTTGCATGCTTACCTGTGCACATTTGAGAGCATGTACAATGAGGGAGCAGCAACGCAAGGTCACCGGTGGCAGGCTATTTGAGGAAAAGGAGGAAGGAGAGAGATGGAAACACAAGATGAGAGAGACAGAGAAAAGTAGATACCCTTGTTAACTTGAAAGCAATTATAAGAGATAGGTGAGTTCCATGCTCAAGTTGCTTGAGCAGATTGAGCAGACATTGTGCCTGGAAGAAACAAATTGAAAAGAGCTCATACAAGATTCTCCCCGTAATATGCAGCACAGTTTATTAGGCCCTCAGTCTGTCTGAACTTTGAATGATATGTGGATGTGGTAAGCATTTGTGTTCACATTTTTCTCCAAGAATACAGCGAAATGACACACGATGCAGTTGACACATGAGTTTTTAGCTCTTGTTTAACCAGGCAAGTTGACTGCAAACACAATCTAATTGAGAACAAGGGCCTGGGTAATTGTTTGGGGAAGGAGAGATAGTTGCACACTTTACTATGAGAGCAAATGACCATTGGATGGCTCATTAGCCACTAAGCTAGTGACATCTCAGCACTGTCGCCTGTGATTTTTCTCCATTAACTTGTTGAGTCGAGACATGAAATGGTTTGGATCTCATCATTGATTTACTAGCTTACAAAAGAAAAGAATTCTGAAATAAACAAAGGCCAATTGGACCATAGACACACTCATATTCATTTTATTAGATGTAATTAAAAGCATTATCAAGTTTTCAATGGTAACATGTCCACTGTGTGTGTGTTCGTTCCAGGACTTCCTCCTTCAGATCTTCACAGTGTTCAGGATCCTGATCCGACCAGAAATGTTCCCCAAAGACTGGACCGTCATGCGGTTGGTCACCAACAAGTAAGACCACGCAGACACACACACACACACACACACACACACACACACACACACACACACACGTATATCCATTTAGGCACAAAGCTATATTTATTGCCAGTGGAACAACATCAGAGCATTTCTCTTGATGACATCACAGATTAGTGACTCTCTAGTGTCCATATGATTTGTTCATGTTCACAAAACTGGAACTAAGGTCAGAATAATAACATATATGAGGTGAATGTGATAACCACAGCTGACAATGAAGAGACATTTTTGATGTTTGTTTTTGTTAGTTTGCCTCAGGGTTTTTTATCCTTTGTGATTTTTCTGTGATTTTTGTGCATGATGATGGATTTTCCTGCAAGGTAAACACAGCAAACCTCTACACCTACCGCTCTCTCTCTTTCTGTTGTTTCAGTGTCATCATCACAACTGTCCTTTATCTTTCTGATGCTCTGAGGAAAAACTTCCTCAATGACAAGTTTGACTACAAGGTAAGGGTAAATGTGCTGTGTGTGTGTGACCTCACATTTTTATAGCTCTTCTGAAGAACAAAGCGCCATAGTACTGCTGTTTATCAAACGACCATACCAGCCTGCACACACACACACACACAAACACACACGTAAACACACACACAGAAACATTCAGGAACAAACACACATATGCCCACATATGCCCACAAACACCCACCCACACCCAAGGGCTTCAGCCACTCATCATTCACAGACACACACTCAAACACACACGCAAAGTTAATGGAAGGACAGTGAGACTCTGTGTTCATACATCAATGCTCTCATGAGATGAGCTTTCATGAGGACAAAAACAAAGCTTCTGCCTCGATGAGAACGTCCACATTGCCCAGTTACTGTGTTTCATTATCCACTGTTGTTAAGTGCCTACACATATGGCAGAAAGTACACTACATTGTCTTTTGTAACTGTAAATTAACTGCTGACATTGTACAACGCTTGACATTGGACATGCCATTGACAACGCATTGGCACATGTCAAAATGCTTGGGTGTCCGTGGTTAATCGACTAGTTTTTGTCTGAATTCCTGAAAACTTTCTGGAGACATAAGTTAGAGTTTTTTTGTTGTTTTTTTTCAATTTGACAATCTGCTATTTTTTCTGTCATTTCCAGGTGTGGGACTCCTATTTCTATCTGTCTGTAATATTTATCAACCAGCCCTGTCTTCAACTGGAGTCCTTCTCTCCCTCCAAGAGGAAGAAAATACTGGAAAAGTAAGTGTTGCTTGTTTGCAAGTGCACACACACACACACACACACACACACAAACAGCATTCTATACTGCAAACCAGATACAGAAGCCTGTAATGAGCCACACACAATTACTCAGCATGCAACCCCATCCTTCCTCCACTCTCTCTCATTAGTCTCCCTCTCTCACCCACTAACACACACACACACACACACACACACACACAGTGTACTGTACTGCATACCACATTATAATGAGCCCGATACAATGAGTTACCACTCGACATGCATCTCTGCACAGCTTCTCTCAGTATTTACACAACTGCTAACAAGCACACATTTCTAACCACGTTACCTTGTCATGCAGGTATGGAGACATGCGGGTGATGATGGGGTGTGAGATCTTCAGCATGTGGCAGAATTTAGGTAGGATAAAACACATTTTTCATCTCTTCTCTGGAAAAAACACTATTTTTTTGTTTAGATGGTCTTGTTTGGGTTTTATATGAATATGTGGTCAAAGCTTCTGTCTGGCACCTAAAATTGCACTACATAAAAAGAGGTTGAAAAGAGGTTGATCTGTTAGCCTATGGTGATCCTTATTGTATGGACACTCTGGGTTATATCCAATAAGGCAGTAGATGCCTGCACAGGGACCATTGAAAAAAATATTAAATTTTAAATGGCGCCTAGAATCACTGCCAAGACAACTCCAGTGTTGGTATTCCCTGTGCATTGCCCTGTGTTCCAATCCAGCAGTTGGTTCCTCCTTAAGCCCCTTAACAGCGTGTGACAAAATTCTCCTCCATATTCAGTGTGGTACCAATGCAAAATCGATGTTTCTGAAATGTGCATGGAAAGCAATCTTCAGGGGAAGTGAAGGGCAAAAAATTCCCAAAATTCTTTGTACCTGACATATATGGAAGCTGTCAAGAGCTAAAAATCCTCCTTTTCCTCTTTGCCAAAAACTATTTATCACCATGGCAATCAGCCGCGTATCCAATGTTGTTACTCTGCACTGTTTTGTTTTGTTTTAGTAAGTGCCAGTGTTATGTGTGTTCAAGTGTGTTTGTGGCTCAATGTGAAATGCATTTTAAAGTCATTTTTTGATTGTAGGGTGAAGCAAATTGCCAGTGCAGCTTTTATTGTGCCTGGAATTTTAGAAGAGAGGAAGACCATGACCACTTTGTAGGGAATTCCCGATGTGGTCAAACTGGCTCTGACCTGATGAAGAATCAAGGCTTAAAGATCAACTTTTCAGGAGGAACCCTAACCTCTTGTCTCGACCTCTGTCCCCTCTCCTCCAGGGGAACACAAGTTAAACTTCATCCCAGCGATGATCGGCCCGTTCCTGGAGGTGACGCTGGTGCCCCAGCCTGACCTGAGGAATGTCATGATCCCCATCTTCCACGACATGATGGACTGGGAGCAGAGACGCAGTGGCAATTTCAAACAGGTACACAGCCTTTAAAGTGTCACTTACAGTAGATGTGCTGGCCTGAAACTGATTGATCTTTAATGACATCATTGAATATATTAGACAATTTCATTGCTCCAAAAACTTCTAAACCCACCCATCTTGGACAACTAGTCAACGTCATAGGAAGTAATTCGCCCAGGTTTTTGCAGAGAATATACAGTAATATGGACTAACAACTGAGTAAGTCCACCTCTTTCACTGGTGCTACACCAGGATTAAACCATCAAACTCAAAGTAGGTCTGACACAAGTCTTGCTCCACCAGACTTTTTATTGTGACAAACGACATTTCGACTGACTTGATTTGATTTGATCTGACATGCTGTTATGCTCTAAACCATCCGGCTCTTTGAGTTCCTTTTCTTTTTCCTTTCAGGTGGAGGCCAAACTGATAGACAAGCTGGACAGCCTGATGTCCGAGGGTAAAGGAGACGAGACCTACAGAGAGCTCTTCAACAGCATGTGAGTTGGAGCAACGGAGAAAAATGAATAGCAATAAAACAGAAAAACCATTGTGGGGATATAAGCGGTGGTGAAGGAAGGAGGGGTATATGGGGTTGTGATGTATTTTGGGCCTGAGGTCATTCAGGTATTGGACTTAGAGTAGTATAGATGGAAACAAGCTACAGGAAAGAAAGATTGAGTACACAATCATATCAGGATATGATGTGAATACCCCTTGTACCAATTACCAACGGTAATATAAGGGTGCCTATAAAACTGTCTTGGATTTCAGAGGATTTACTTTACGGGGTGGAGTTTAGAGTGAGTATGTCACTTAGGTCATCAAGTAAGAAATCACAGATACTTTGTTGAATTAGGTCCACGAGCACATAAACAGTAAAATGGCAAAGAATGAAAAAAAGTGGGGTTTAGTGAGGGACATTGAAAAGACACATAACCACAATAAGGCCAAGTAAAACTTGGCCAATATAAAATATGAATTGCTATATTTCAAAATAAGGGTACCAAGACACTTCCACCCGCAGATAAAACAGCCATTTATTGAGGCAAATGACCCAAATGACAAGACCCACACAGACCTTCGTCAGGGTAAATGCCTGTGCGAGCTGCAACACATAGATCATTTGCCTCAATAAGTGGCTATTTTATCTGCAAGTGGAAGTGCCTTAGTATCCTGCCTCTGAAATTCAGCTTTTAACCCTGACAACCAAAGAGCACAGGTACAGAAGGGTTCGTTGAGTTTTAGCCTATGTACAAAACTGTTCTATGTTTTAACCTGTAAGCTACCGGGATTCATTACATGCAAAGATTTTGTTTTTTTCTTTTTGAAAGTTAAAGTTTCACATTTGTATTTGCAGTTATAGCCTGGGGGGGGCGGGGTTACACAACCATTGCCATGTACAGAATGAATGAATAAGCCTTGGGTAGCTCTGGTAAGGTCCGTAGTGGAAACCTATTGATATAGACTGATAAATTAGTCATCAGAGGTAAGTGATTAGGATTCAGACAGTTCAACTCCAGTCACCTTCATCCTCCACACACCTCCTCTATGGCGAGCCCTCGTCCTCCCTGTCCCTGTGTCCCCAGGTTTGTGCCCCTGCATGCTTAGTGGTGCTAATGTCTGTATGTGCTTGCGCCAGTGTGCGTGTGTGTATCCCTGCTTTTTTGTGTTGCTGTGTGCGAATTCGGTTCTCCTAGTCCGAACATTGTAGAGGACAAAAAAAAATCTGAAGTCCTTCATTTCAACGTTGATTCATCACATATTTAAAGGCTTAATGAAATCCGTGTCTCTGATTCCTATCTTTTATATATGTCCCCCTCCAATATCCTAGAGCTGTCGTAGCTGTGATTTCGATGAGGATTTTATGAATGTGTCTACTGTAATTGTCCCATCGCCTTTCACAGCCAATCATTCTCTGATCACCATCATTGTACGTGAAACATTACAGAGATTAAATAGAGACACATTTAGCTGTTCTAGCTTTATTTGTATATCATAGTTATTTAGTTGTGAATTTATCTCCCTGCTACTAACTCCACTAACCCCTAAAACTAACCTGAGTGAGTGTGTGCTGGTATTAATCGTATTAATATGAATTTATTCCGCCTATGCTTCCCGTCCGGAGTAGAATTCCTCTGTTTGGTCCGTACCCTAGGTAAGATGCTCTCCTCTTCGCTCTCTCGGTGTCGTCTGTGTGAGGGGGGGGAAAGGGGGAAGGGATTGCACTGGGTTGGGAAATTAGCCAAAAGCCAAATGCAACACAGTTAGTTTTGGCTGTGGTGTGCTGGTTTGCTTTACTGGCCATTTAAGCAGGTAACCAACCATCATTTGGAGATTTTATTCTAAAGGTCGGTGGCTGGTAAAATAGTGAATGTGGCTGATTACCAGCCACCGACCTTTAGAATAAAATCTCCAAAGGTGTCATTAGAGTGACTGATTGATTTCCTCTGTGTTCTCGCCTTTCTTTTCTTTCTTTCTAATTCTTTTCTTTTCTTGTCCCTCACTACTCTGTCTCTGTCTGCCTTTTCTGTCCATCTCTTCTTCTGTGTCTCTTTGTCTCTCCTCTAGCCTGCTGAAGAAGATCGAGAGAGAGACATGGAGGGAGAGTGGGATCTCTCTGATTGCCACCGTCACTCGCTTAATGGAGAGATTGCTAGACTATAGGTGGGAGTGCATGCACACACGCAAACACACACACACACACACATGTGTTCACCCAAACTATAAGGGATACACACTCGTACGCTCCAAGTGAGCACTCTCTTTTTTTCTTCACCACTTTAATTGCCATTTTGTGCATCTCTTACGCCTTGTTTCTGTCTATCACAGGGATTGTATGAAGCTGGGAGAGGTGGATGGCAAAAAGATTGGCTGTACTGTCAGTTTATTGGTGAGTAATAGCCCCCCCTGCCCTCCTCCCCCGTCTGGGTTTCAGAAGAGCATCTGAGCTCTTAGCTTTTGGTACACTGGCTTTAGGCTTTTTAAAAAGCTTTTGGGTAAACAGACGCTAAACAGAATTAATGACTTAATGTGACCACGCAAAAACACTTTCACCACATGAATGCTGATTCGAAGTATTTGGCCAGCTGAAATGAAGACGTTGGTACAACCACACACACACACACACACACACAAGGCACAAAGTCTTTATTTTGTTTGCTACCTCACTTACTGTATTGCCTTTGAAATGAAGGCCTTTTAACTAACTAAGAAGAAAGTGCCTAGGATTTCTTTTCTCAAGGTACATTAGCAATCTCCTCTGTGCTAAAGAGAAGACAATAACTTCGTTCAGTGAGCGTACTACTCAGCTCTCATCTCCTGCTGCATAGCACGTTGTCTAGCTGAGTTCAGCTCGCTGAAAATGACTTTAGAATTTAAAAATTATTATGACAGTATATGTGAATTAGTCAATTTCCTGAATTTCCTAGTTGCATTTTTGTTTTATTGCTTCTTTATTGATTTGTATCATTAGTATACTACTACAGGATACTTTTGATTGTCTGTAAATTCCCCCTACGGACATGAAATAACCTGGCCAATTTGTGTGTTTTTTTTTTCTGCTGACGTTGTTGTTACTGTCAGTTCTTCTTTCTACTAGGTATGTCTTATGTAACTGTAGCCATCTGCAGTAGCACCTGGGTGTGTTGGCAGATGGGACAGAAGTCTACTGCTAATCAGCAGCCAAAGAATATTGTTGCACTTCTGCCATAGCACAATCTGTCTTAGTCACTTTTACATCTCCCACTCTCAATTTTCCCCCCTGCCCCCATCTTTTGTACTCTCTTCAGAACTTCTACAAAACTGAGTTGAACAAAGAGGAGATGTACATCCGCTACATTCACAAACTCTACGAGCTGCATTTGAAAGCACAGAACTACACAGGTACGCCACAAAGCACGACAGGATATGTGTGAGTGTACGTTTGTGTAGATGTATGAGATGCACCCATTTGGTATAATGTGGTGGCGTGTGTTCACATGTTGCACAAGCTTTGGCACTTGCATCTAACCATAGGCATTGGGCCTGATGATGCAAGAACCGATTTGATCTCAAAATGTTTTTACGTACAAGTTAAGTAAAAATTTGGCACTCAATATTCTTCTGCTAATTGAAAATTGCGCCACATATTGAAGATGACGTGCAATTCATCGCTGGATTTTTGATGGGTCTGCACACGTTTCCTGACGCTGACTTTGGATTTTCTTACTTTTCTCTTACTGCATTTCTTAAGAACAAATTTAAGAGGGAAAAAAAACATTCATGCATGAGGCCGATTATTGTCCTATTGTTTGTGTGTTGCAGAGGTTGTGTGTTTCACTAAGGCCCAGCATTCACGCCAGCACTCATGACTTATATCGTTGAATGTTTCCTGGCAAAAGATGTTCCTATGTAATTGAAGCAATGTGGAGGCAGCTCCTTGTGAACTGTTCCCCATTAGAGTTGCACAAAAAGCTGCTATATAACTGTCTAAACTGGCTATATCTGTGTGTTGAAGAGGTTGCGTGTGTTCTTTAACTCTGTGTGTGTTGCTATCTAGACTGCAACATTCTGCACTAAATTGATAAATTTAAAGTGAAATAAAAAGTGAAACTCCTGTGGCATATTTTTTCACTTGCTTTAAGTAAAATAAGATTTTAAGACTCAGTACTTGATTTAATGTTAAGATGGATATTTTCTGCTGTGTATGTGTTGTAGAGCCTTTCTGTGCCTTCCTGATTGTATGTCTGTGTGTGTGTGTGTGTGTGTGTGTGTTGCAGAGGCCTCGTACACCCTGCTGCTGTATGATGAGTTATTGGAGTGGTCAGAGAGGCCGCTGCGAGAGTTCCTCAACTACCCCATGCAGAGCGAGTGGCAGAGAAAAGAGTATCTGCATCTCACCATCGTCCAGAACTTCGACAGGGGGAAGGTGGGCTGGAGCACACGGCCTCTTTTTTCACACTCTCCCGCCCTCTCTGTTTGCGTTATTTTGTTGGCTTTACTGTTAAGCAGAAACGATTCTGCCAAGAACATTCTTCCCTCCAGCATTTCTCTAGCACACTGCTGTTTTCTCTTGGCCGCAGTCTTTCTTTTTCATCATCCTATTTATTTATCTTTCATTTTTCCATCTGTCTGTCTCTCTGTCTATCTCTTCTCTCTCTCTTACCTCTGTCAGTGTCCTTCGATGTGTCATTATTATACAACGTTTTTTTCTCATTCTTTCTCCCTCCACTCCCATTCTTTCTCTTTATCCTAACTATCCTTCTCATTGTCCTGAACTCTGAGGGGGGGAAAGTGGCATTATGGAATCCCTCCAAAATCCCACACAAAACTTCAGCATCCCTGATCAAATCACATAGCTCTACGGAATCATTAAAAACGCTACGCTCGTTACTCATAGTCCAATTTCCCTGAAAATTCACAAGCGGTGCCATCTGCCGGTGCTGCCGCGCAGGGATTAAAAGGCAGCAGGAAAGGAAAGCTTTTCATTTAATTAACAACATGGCGAGAACCGCATGCACCTGCATGAAGAGGATGGCAGTTTAGACGCTATGAGTTATGTTTTTGAGTCCTGATATTGTTGGCTCACTAGTGCCATCCAGTGGAGCAAAGCAGTACTGTGGCATCACTGCAGAACACTGGAAAGACTTGACGTCGTTGCAACGGTTGAAAGTGGCTCCATTTACAAATGTTTTATCCTCATTTATGCTGGTCTAAAACAAATGGATAGGGGTTTGTGTGTTATGTTAGGCATCCAACAAATTGCGTCCACTACATTTTACGTTTTGATGCAATGAAAGTGTGTGTGTGTGTGTCCGTTTCTTCAGTGTTGGGAGAATGGTATCATCCTGTGCAGAGAGCTGGCTGACCAGTATGAGTCTTACTATGACTACAGGAATTTGAGCAAGATGAGGGTGAGTTGTCCATAATGCACAAGCCATAGACACAGCTCCTGAAGAACGACTGTTAGTTGAACTGATCATTACCATTTGATGAGGTGTCATTCAGGAAAACTATTACAAGCTATTGGTTGATGTATTAATATTGTCATTGCTTTCTGTCACCAGATGATGGAGGCTTCTCTCTATGACAAGATCATGGACCAGCAAAGACTAGAACCTGAATTCTTCAGAGTGGGCTTCTACGGAAAGAAGTTCCCCTTCTTCTTACGGGTAAGAAAATGCAAGGCTCCTCCGTATTTCTCTACTCCCTCTATACTCAGTTAAATACTCTTATTCTCTCCAAAGAAGTAGAACTGCACATGGATTTTACTGCAGTTGCAGGTTGTGGCCACTAGATGTCAAGCTAACCCCACAGTGTTTTTTTTGCACTGCCTCTGCAGAATAAGGAGTTTGTGTGCCGCGGCCATGACTACGAGAGGCTGGAGGCTTTCCAGCAGCGGATGCTCAACGAGTTCCCCCACGCCATCGCCATGCAGCATGTCAACCAGCCTGACCAGACCATATACCAGGCAGAGGCCCAGTGTATCCTATAGAAAGAGGCACATACACTCACACAAGCATGGTCACACACAATAATGCACAGCACAGATGCACTCAAATGTTTGAAAACGTATGACACACTACAGACATATGCATACACACACACACACACACACACACACACACACAGCATGCTTTATTGCTTATCAAACGCAGTGGCCTGTCATGAGCCGGACATGATTACATAACATGCATTTCATTATTGCACTCTCTCTCTCTCTCTCTTTCTCAAAAATCTGTTCACACATGCATGCACACACACACACACACACACATGCACGCACAAATCAGTGTCCTCATCACACAGTGAGTTATACTATAAATGCATGCCCATGCAGTGTGTTCAGAATTCAACGGTCTCTGTGCAATGCGGGAGCTGTCTTAATTATTCACTCCAATGGATGGGACAGCTGTTGGCCCACATAGTGGGAGAGAGAGAGAGAGAGAGAGAAGGAGGCAGAGAATGAGGGAGAGACAGAGAGAGTGAGACGGTGTGAAAGAGGCAGAGGACAGCGAGACATGTTTGCGTCGTGCATGCACGACTAGTACACCGTGTATGTGTACATTTATGTGTGTGCTGTGTGTGTGTGCGGTGTGTGTTTTTCGGTATCCACTTCCCTCGCCACGCTCCTTGAAGAGACAGGGATGATCTAACTGAATTAGCACACTGCTGTGTTATCCTCGTGTACCGTTAATCAATAGAATCTCTTCCAGATTGCTTGCACATCCACATCCCTGTGACACTGCCATGCACACTCATGCGTATTAATGTATATATGCTGGCTGTCCTAATATTTCTACGGCTTGGGCAGGGTTTGCTCATGATCAAGGTGAGGTAGCGCGCAGTGCAGGAAAACACCAAATCTAATCCGCCGTATCCTCCTCCACTACTTCTGTAGTGGAGCAGTACTTCTACTTACATTTTGTTTTGAAGAAAAAACAACTTTCTAACTTTTGTCTGTAGCTCTTGTTTCTCTACTTTGACTTTCTCTCTCACACTTGACCTTGACATGTGGACCGTGTGTGTGTGTGTGTGTGTGTGTGCGTGCGTGCATGCATGCGTGTGTGGCTACGTGAGCTGGCTTAGGGGCATGAAGTGATAAAGTCAGACTGGGACAGTAAAGATATCCTGTTGAATATCAGGTTGTCTCTTTTTATGTCCCTCTGTGTGTCTCGTGTCCTTGTAGGGTTTAGGGTCCATGTTTGTGTGTGTGCCTGAGTGTGTGTGAGAGGGTATTTCTTTTTTGTTTGCTTAATTAAACTCGGAAGCTAGGACTGACTCATTTCAGTCAAAGTACAAAGCACACACATAAACACACAGAACCACAAACTTTTACCATCCCGTAAACTTTTACCTCTGCCTGTGTATGTCCTTGTCTTGTCTTGTCCCTGTTTGTGTGTATGTGTCTTTGTATGTGTGCAGGGCGGTTGCCAACACATGTTCTTCCAGGTCATTGAAGAATTTGCTTGTCTGTTTTAGCCTCCAGTGCTTTCCCTTCTCTCTTTGCTGTGCTCTCCTTGACGTCCGATACCTCCAGACCTGCAGATCTATGCCGTGACCCCTATCCCAGAGAGTCAGGATGTGCTGCAGAGAGACGGGGTGCCTGACAACATCAAAAGTTTCTACAAGTTCAATCACATCTGGAGGTTCAGATATGACCGGCCCTTCCACAAGGGTACCAAGGACAAGGAGAATGAGTTCAAGGTAAAACGTTAGCTAGATAAGTTGTTGAAGAATACGGGGAGCCATACAAGTTCTCATATGCACTTGCACACGCGCACACAAACCCAAAAACAGCAGTGTGATGCACACATTTCTCTGCATCTCACTGATGTTTCATTCATTTCAGCCTTTCACACCAAGTAAAATTGTCATAAAAATGGATTTATCCTCGATGCTTTCCGAGTGGCTGTGAAATGTTCATGTGATATTAAAAAAAAAAGAAGGAACAATTTAGTAGAAGTTGCAATTATAAGTTTGTGAACATCTGCAGTTTTGCACTTCATATTGGTGTGACATAGCTGTCTACTTCTGCTTCCTTCTCTCCCTGTCTACCTTGCTCATCGATCGCGAGCTTGTGTATTGCAGTGGTAGTTTGAACTTGCTCAGGTATTAGTCTGTGTAGTGCATGTTTTATTCATGATGATTCCTGTGTTGCTAATTAAACTCAGAAACTTGGAGAGCTGTACTCATCTTGGTGCAAAAGCACTCTTTACAGCCAGATCGAATTGCGCACACACTCACAAAACATATGCACCAACGCTTACACCACACACACTAATATTATGCTCAAACATTCATGTCACACATATGCACACTACTGGATGTGCACACAACCATATACTCACACCATCTTGTCAATACAGACACACATACTGGGTTATCATATTTCCATCAGTGCTACATCTGTAACCCTCAGGCGGGGATTATGTGTTATTCAGTTTTGTGGCCTTTGAAAAAGCATAAAATCCACAGGGCAGCCAGGTGGTGTATTACAATTGCTAACAAGCGTTTACCTATACTTAAGATACTTTTCCTAAACTCTTAACACAGCAACACACCTACATCACACAAGTAGCCAAATAGTTAATTTTCTGCTCAAAACCACATTTTGTTCTTTAAATACAAACTCTACATTTCAAAATGCAAAAATAAACACAACTTCCTCCACCTACACTATCAAAACACGGCAAACCCGACTCAATATCAAGTCATTCTTTCAAAACACTAGCACATCTTTACTTTATAGAATGTACAGTAGAAAAAAGTAAGTGACAGAATTGCTGTAGTAAAAGCTTTATTAGCAACATGAAATTGCTGCCAGTGATCAACAAAAAAAA
>OOFE01032231.1:4239-17585 GCA_900323365.1 Monocentris japonica | reverse complement strand
CTAGTCATAACTCTGATATGACTTAAAATCCAACACGTTTCCCAGACTATTAGAAAATCATTTCAAAGCTATAATTTGAACTGCTGGTTAACTGAATAATAATAATAATCAGGAAACTGCTGGGCTGCCAATTCTGCCCTTCCTGGCAGAGTGTGACTCATGACAGCGTCTCTCGCCAGAGCCTTTACTGGAATCCAGCAGAGCCAGTCCTTGTTCTTACTAAGCTATCACTAGAATCAGCACCTGTAGGCTGCAAGAACTAAGTCCTGTACTCCTGTCTGTGTGTGTGTGTGTGTGTGTGTGTGTGTGTGTGTGTGTATGTGTGTTTTCCCTGATGTCCCAGTCCCAAAGCAGTGCAGGTATGTTTATGCTGCAGCAGAATGGGCCTGCAGGAAGGCAGCAGGTGGCCCTTGTCCCTGGTGACTACAGCTGGGTCCCGTTTGTTGATACTGGGCTGCAGGAGGAGAAGAGGCCTGCTCAGTATTCCTCCATTCTTAATCCAAGCCTCTCAGACTCCAAATCCCTACATTTAAAAGAAGAGGTGTGTGTGTGTCTACATGAATATAATGTACCTCTTCCCATGTCCGTCTGAATTCATTGCCTCAGGTGACTGGTTTTGGTTTTTCAACTGAGGAAGCCTACTCAGAGTGTGTGTGGTGCAAACTCCATTGCAGCATGCCATAAGACAGAAAACCCAAACATCTTCACACATCTTCCACTTTCCCTCTCTGTGGAGCTGAATACAGCATTCACAATAAACCAGAGCATATCAAAATAATATATCATTAGGACTCATCTGAACAGAGCCTTTCTTAGCCAACATCCATTCAGGAGACTGCATTCATTTTAGAGTTTAATAACGCAAAACATGTCCAATACATATTTTGGCAAAATAAACCTACACTTACTTTATGATAGTTTTGATATAAAGAAAAAAGCAATCAATTCTTAGATTCTGTAATATCACACGGGGCATGAGAAGCTGGATGCCTCATCACTTCAATGCCTAAAGTCAATATCTCCTCCAAAATAGAAATCCATTCTCCCCCCCCCGTTCCCTTTGATGTGTGGGTGTCTGGGTCTTACATCAGACACCAGGGTCAGAGCCTGAAAAAGCAAGTCGGTTCACAGACAGACATCAGAGGGAGAGGCTCCTTCTGCACAGGTAGAGCCAAGAGAGCTGGGGCTGCTGCTCCACAACCTCATCATCTGTCAAATTTGAATTGAAGAGACAGAGAAAGACAGCTTGGCTGAAGCAGGTTCATTGTGGGGTTCATTACACAGATCGATTCATGAGCAAGGGAGCAAACAGTTCAGCACACACCATCCTGAAGTGCAGGTTGACTAAGGTGGTGTGTCCACCACCGAGCATAAAGGTTTGTGTACTGTCAGTACATCAAAGTCCAATAGCTTGTAAACTGCTTCGTGGTATTAGCAATTTACTCATGTGCCTTTATCTTCATGGGTCTTAGATAGCACTGGGTTCACTCAGTGAGATGGAAGAGGGAGTGAGAACCCACCACAGGAACAGCAGATGGTCCAGAGTGGCAGATTCCTAACTTGATATAGCCTAAGGTACATTGCACAAATAAAGCAAATCTTGTTTACATGCCTACAGGTGTATTGGAATTTGAGTTTGACCAAAGAAACTTTTCTGTTTTGCATTCAAAACACTGAAAGCAAGAAAAAAAACAAATTTTTTTTTACTTTGAACTGTATCAAAGTCAACTGTAATATGTGTCTTTATATGAGAAGTTGACAAATATCAAAAAATGTAGAGGCTAATAACAATACATATTTGCTTTAAATCAGATCCAGTAATGTTTTGAACAGAGAAAGGCATGATCAAAGCTTATTCAAAATACTTTCATTTCAGTAGATCAACAAGAAAACAACTCAGTTCCAACAATTATGTGTAACCAATTGAACAAATTCATCATTCATAATTTCCAAGTTGAAGCAGTGAATTATTTCAGAGATTGTGTGCATGCACATTTCATATTTTTCAAGAAGCTTTGGCGAAGAACTTTAACATGTCTCAATGTTCAACGCAGTTCAGTCTCCCAGTCTCCATTCCTAAAGGGGTTCAGATGAACAAAGTTCTACTGCAGCTGATTTAAAACAAATATGTATTATCACTATTATCACTCCTCATATAATGACGAGATTTTTCTTTTCTTATCCAGTGGAGGTTTCAGTTCAAAAGTCTAACTTTTGCATACTGTAGATCCTGCTAAACAAAGAGCTGGGTAAGAGAGAGAGCAACATATCCACCAAAAGACAGGATCTCAAAGCCATAAACAACTCTCCCTGTAGTATAATGATCTGGCAGGCTCACATCAAATACAAGCATGGATGAAAGGCAGAGGGAGAGCACCTCCAACATAGCTCCTGTATGTGCCATTACACGCAGCAGAGTTCATTAAGCTGAGCATGTGAAGAGAGATAAAGGCCCCAGTACTGGGGGATTTCCCCCTGCTAGCATACTGTCTGAACATGACTGCCAGTGTCTTTGAATACTGTACGAATGCATGGCTGAGGGCATATTCTCATCAGACCTCAGATCCTCTCTTCTTTCCACATGCAGATGGAAGTTCCTTCTCCTTCGGTGTCTTTTTTTTACTAGCATGCTAGTTAAATGGTACATACTGCTATTGAAATATGCCTTTGATAAGGATGAAGAATTGATTTATGGACACACTTTTATCATCACTCACACATAACCCACTGCCCCCGAGCGCTCTATCCTGTGGAGAGGGTTTTTGGGGAGGAAACCACCTGCTTTGATTTATAAGCCTCCTAGACTGAAAGTTAGAGTCTGGACTGCAATGCGAAACCCCTGAAATCTCTTCTAGGTTCAGGCACAATGTTGGGCTATGAGCAGTCCAGTCTTTGGGTGGGATGGATCTGAATGATGAGTATGAATTGAACCCACTGAGCAATTTTATGTTTATTAGTCGTTTAAAAGAGTCTAAGTGGTTTATAGCATTTAGGCTACAATGAGGCTATATAGGGTTTAAACGTTTAGTAGACCTCTATGAAAATTAAAGCATTATCTTGTACATATGGACTTCTCTGGTGCAAATTTTATATATTTACAGCTGTGTATGCATTGTTTAAATATAGAATAATGTATTTACTGCTTGGTCTAAAACTGGACAATACATACCCAAAACGATCCTGGCCTATATGAGAGTATACGACGTTGAAATCATGTCCGGTGCTCAGTGGAAATAAGGACAGCTTTCCTTGGCAAAGAAAAGAAGAAATTACAGCCTGTTGAGGAATTCTTTGCATGTTGCCCCAACAGATGCAGGCCAACAGGAAGTGACTACAGTCCAGAAACATTTTTATGAATTTTGCTCTGGATTGTTTTTTTGTGTTTGGTCAGTCGACTGTGTGAGATACATTACTACAGATGGGACTTCCTCCAGTGAAATACACTGGCAGTAACTTCCGATGCTCTGGGATCGGCATTGGAAATGTAGTTTCTCTCCTAGGGCTACAGGCCCTCCTCCATTGTTTCACGGCTATCTCAACACCCACTCACCAGAATGGAGGCATACCGCAATGAACCCTGGGATCTGTGATCCTGCCACCGATAGGCACAGCAGTGCCACAGATTCCATTAAGCTCCAAATTAAAGCAGGCACATCAAAGGGCCTGTGAGGAGGCAGCATGGAGATGTGACAGGGAGAGGGGGAACGAAAATGAGTGAGGGGAGAATAAAGAAAAAGAGAAGCCTCATTTATGCAATCCCCGAACGTGACAGAGGCTAATCCAAATCAATATCTGTAAGTGGTAGAGTGTTGTTACAATGCTAGTGTGGAACATATTAGCCAAAGATGAAAGCATCAAAGTGGTTAGCTAGATGAAATTATGTCTTTTATATCATTAGAAATAATTGGAAAAATCTGGGAGAGCTGGCAAAAAATGTTGCTAACATGCAAACGTTCTTGTATGTGACCAACCACGTTTGAGCAAGAGGACTCTTTGAGAGGACTCTTTTCCCACCAGCATACTGAAATATCTATACATTGCTATACAATGCCATCAGCTTTGTCTGGGGCCTATACAGTATATCAATTTACTGTACATTTCATTATCAGTCTCAGAGGCCTAAATTCTTTTAGTTGAGTCCCGTATCTGTGAGGCTTCATCTGTGTCCTCCATGCAGAGGGCACAGCTAGTGGGAACCACTGGGGAGTGCATTGTCTCTCAGATAATCTCTATTTATTTGTCTGTCCAGGGTGGAAAATTTGTGACTAACCTCTTGGGATTCCCCAAGTGTTTTATCACGTAGAGATTCTCCTCAAGATCTTACGTGTGATGGGGAATGGGAAGGACTCTACGTGATACCATGTGCATCATTCCTAAGTCCTGTCCAGGAGCCTCTGCTGCACAAACTGCTTTCTATAAAGATCTTTCTATGGTTTAGAAAAGTTGACACTCAGAAGGGGTGGGGGTGGGGGGATATGCAGGAGGGATGTTTGTGGCCCTACAGCGGTCTGCCTGATTGCATCACCACACAAGCGTGCCTTCAAAGTCTTCCCTTCCCCGCCGCCCTGTTTGACCAGATAAGGCCCCGCTCACGCTGTGGTTCAGCTAACGGACAGGAAGACACACGGAGGGGTCAACGGTAGTGCCATCTGCTCCCCATGTACAACAAATACTGTATGTCTATATCAACAAACTGTTTCACGGTCCAAACAGATCCCCCAACCTGCATATGGACTGTACAGTCTGCTCTTGATCATTCTATAGCATTTATATGGGAGCATATACTGTGTAATACATCCAGGATGTTTGTCTGGCTGCTCACAGAGGTTTTATGGGAACAATGGTGATTGAATGAAGATGTTTCTTCCCTTGTTTTGTGCCGCAGCTGTGGGGTTTGACAGAAAATGGAGGCCTGTCCTCACACGGCACACAGGCCAACAGGCTGAGTTCGCCCCGTTGAGTGTTGCCAGTTCACTCCTGTGCATGCGCAGTGTGACGTTACAGGTATGTTTTCAAAGGCCAAAGAAATGTGACCCCACAGAGACTTGAGTGTAAAACGCAAACCCAAACATACACACATGCAACTGTGGTCAGTATTTACTGTGTGTATTAATGGCATGCCGATACAGGTCGCCTGTGCATGACATCACATTCCTGTGCACCGCCGTCTGTGAGTGTGGCAACAGTGATCGACAGGGAGTACAACACAAGCCATCTCATCCTTGGAGTTAAGGGCACCTTGGAATGCCATGTAATCCACAAGTAATAGTTCTAAAAAAAGGAGTATGGTGTATCATTTGCCTTGTAGCATTTTTGGACAACCACACCAACCCACACACACACACACACACACACACACACACACCCTCCTGGGTCCTGACTGGTTCCACAACCTCTGAGTGTACACATCAAGCAGTGTCAGCACCTGTCACAGACTCTATATCATGTTGCGCGCAGACAGCCAGGCCAGTGCCTCCAGGTTCGGTGCTCGCTGAGGTGGCTTTTACAGCTTTTCATCTCCTTGTTTCTTTTATATCTTCTTGCTGCGCCTCTCTGTCCTATTACCTCATCTATGTTTCTGTCTTTGTTTTGTCTGTCTTTCTCCCTCGCTCTTCTCCGTGTCCTGAATGGGGCGACAGCACCAGCGCTCCCTCGACCAGCCCCTAACAGGTTATCAAGACACTCGGGAGATAATGACTGTCATCTGGATCCATGCTTAATCAAGTGGCTTCCAGGATGCTCCGACGATACCGCCCCTCTTTCTCCCATCTTCAATCAGCCACCACCACAAAACTACCTTTCTCATGACTTCACCCGAGTAGGTGCTTTCCACTTTTCGGTAGGTAAGACCTCAGGGGGTCTGACTCTCAACAGCCAGGGCCCCCCAGAATCAATGAAGCAAAGAGATCATACTAAAATCTTCAATTACAACTGCGGTTCGGACCATTTGATGAATGAATGGTTTACTTGCCGAGACAACAAAGGAGGTAGCTGGATACAGTCGTCACGCTGGGTGATAAAAAACTAGGATATCAAAGTCTTGAGTCAGTTTTAAGAGAGGCATGACTCCAAGGTATGAGTTGTTCACCGAGCATGAATCTGCAGTGGGTGAAACTGCCGTGTGGGGCCTCGACAAAGAGCCAAAGAAAACAGAATCATCTTTGCATAAAGGAGAAAAGTTGCACAATAGAGGCTGCAATACCTGGTTAAACATGCCTGTGACCGGTGCATTTCAGACAATTCGAAGAGTGAATAGCGTCGTGGAACTGTGACCAAACATTCTTTAGATGGTGTTTCTGGGAGAGGCCTGCTTGCGGTCGGTGCTTTGCACAGTGGTAATCATGTTTTGTTTTGGAAAACCCTCCAATATGACAACTAATGGGAAACTAATTGCCCAAGCATGTCTTTCCCTCCAACCAAGAGATCCACTGATACAAATGACACAACTGATAGAGAGAGACAGAGAGAGAGAGAGAGAGAGAAGCATTCAATCTCATAACTGTTTAGTTTGGCAGAGAGGCATAAGGGAAAAACGACAAAGGAGGTAGAAGGAGATAGATAGTACTGGCTCCTGCCATGGGAACCCCAAAATGAATAAGTCACATTATAATCCTTGCCACCACAAGGACGTAAAAAAACAGTAAAGAGGGCCAAGCATATGGCTGCAAGAGACGACGGAACAGGGACAGAGGAAGAGAATCAGAGAGAGGAGACGGAGAGACCACATACAGACAGAAGGGAACAATGTGGCTCTTTCATTGGGGCTCGCTGATGAGGAGAAGATGAGAGAGGAAAGGATGGATGAGGGTGAAGTGTCAGCACGGCTTGCACATTCAGTACCACTGTATGCAAACGTCCCGGAGGAGCCGTTCCCCGAGAGAGGACTAAATACTGTCAAGCATGGATTTAGAGGAGATGTATCTGTACAGGCTTGCAACTCTTGTGGATGTGGTGAACATATGGTGGCTGTAGAGTACAATGTGTCAGGATTGATAATGAAATAGTGTGCGTGTGTGTGTGTGTATGTAGGTACGTGCATGTGCACGCGCATGTGTGTGTGTGTGTGTGGTGAAAGGGAGGGGCATTGAACAGAGGCCCCTCTAGCCCAGACATGAAAAGGCATTCTTTCATCATTGCTAATCTCCCAAACATAAACATGGGAGCATCCACAGTCTCCCTCTCTCAGGGCCAAGGGGTGACCCTCCCATGACTGGAGATGAGGGACTGCATGAGTGTCAGGCTGTGCGTGTTTCAGGCTGTCTGACTGTTTGTGTTACTGAGAGTCACACTGTCTATATCAATCAACATATCAGTTTTAAAACGGTTGTTTGAGAGTGTGTGTGGTAGACTCAGTTGCCGTCAGAGAGAGAGAGAGAGAGACAGAGTGTGTGTGTGTATGTGTCTGTGTGTGTGTTCCTGTGCTGCCGGGTAATTCAGGCTCCGAGTCAGGGCGCGACTCGACATGCGAGACAGTTTCATCCACAACAACCGACAATTAGTTATTTTTCCACAATAATTGTGTAAACCATAATTACATGTGGTTTCAACAGGAAAAATTATGTCAAAAGCACATAATTTTGAGATATGGAACCAGAGAGATTTGATATCTAGGGCTGGCAATCGAGAAAACCTAATTCCCAAAAGGCAATCGGTCACTGCACCCATCAAAGAGGGAGAAATGGAAACTGAGTCGAATGGGACCGGCTGTACCCTGGAGAAGACTGAGGGGGTTTTCGGGGAGTTGGCGAGGCTGGGACTTTTCAACGTGAACTAGCACAAGGTGGCACTGGGTGTGCTTCCCTCTATAATAGGGACAAACATTTCTCAGGCCTGTATGGCTGGCATGAAATAAGCTCAGCTCACATAACACACACACACACACACACAAACACACACACTCACACACACACACAAGCTTCCACACCGCTCCATTCCCCGTGTACAAGCCAAAGCTGTTTTTGCAGAGCATTTAAGAGATAAGGCCACTGAGTTAATGCAGACGTAGTGCCATAATCCAGTTTTCCCCCCTTCTGACTCTCATCCCCCTCTCCTCTCTCCTCTAACAGCTCCTCTGCGCTTCAGCTGCGTATCTGTGACAGATTAGGGCAGATCACCAAGGATTACCTCCACCAGACACAGCCTCTACACGCTGACCATAGACACCCCCGCTAGACACACACACACCCATAGAGACAGGGCGAGAGAGAGAGCTCTTGAATCGGTGTGCATTGAAGATACTATATTTGAATTTGTCAATAACATGTTGGAAGCCGTTTCTGTTAAAATGGATCACATTTGCTTCAGTAATAAGCCGAAGCACCCTTCATGCCCTGTAAAGGGTTACTGGTACTGCTGGGAGGGTGCTTGATGCCTGGGTACCTGTCTTTCCTTTGGGATGCTGCTGCAGTGTGTATATAGGTCAGGCCTCGTTTTGGTTGTTATTCGCCTTTGATTGCAGGATACAAGGTGTCTGCATTCCCTGCTTGTTATTAACGATCACCCCATTACTAAGAACACCAGGAGAACCCAGTACCCAAAGCCAAATATCTGACAGACAAATCATTACTCTCTGTTTTCTTTGTTTCCACACTCAACATCTTCATCTCCTCGCGATGCACATCGCAGCATCACCCAGTGGTCTCTTCTGGTACTGCAGGGGACAGAAGGGGAAGAGACACGCGCAGCGAAGGATCTGATGTAAGTGTGAGATAAACTAAAATTGATATCTTACCAATTTTAAAAGAGTTGCTTTTGGCCATTTTAAGGGCAACTACTTATATTTCAATTGCATTTGAAATGAGGGAAACTTTCTGTCAAACGTTTGTGGGTTTTTCCACTGGTACAGTCGTGGGAGAATCTTGATTCGTTTCCTCCAGGAGAGAGTGCCTGAATCAATCAGCATCATGCTTCATCCTTCTTCATCTATCTGCAGCATGTGACAGCAGCTATGTTGTTTACCATCAATAATATATGGATTTAATGAACGTATGTCTGTATATATGGACAGGGTGTATGTCTATTTAGCTATGCCTGGTGTCCCCATACTTTTGCCATGGAGGGTCAAGATCCAAAATCTGACATAATCCTACTGGACATTAAGGAGAATTGTAGCTTCTCAGGTTTCATATGATCAAGATGCCTATTAATATTGTTTGTAATGAGCCATTTAAAAATATATTTTTGACAAGTTCTTAGATGTCATTGAATTGAATCAACACAGATCAAACAGAATACTTTACACTGTTTGGAACACTATGGAGGACGGAGAGTGTTTTTATGGAGGGCCAAATTTGGCTTAGAGGCCCCACTCTGGGCAGCCGGAGCATTATTGTGTTCACAAAATTGATATTTAATAAATGATTTTGGAAATGTCTCAACAAATGATGTTTAATAGCTATAATTCAACAATAAAGCAGCACTTACTGACTCCTCAATCTCTGCTTGGATGCTTGGAATCAAAGAGGTGTGTGTGTGTGTGTGTGTGTGTGTGTGTGATGGAGCAGGTGTGTGAGAGATAGAGAGATAGAGGGGAGGGGTGCAGGGGGACCGAGACCACGGACCCCACCTGGACTCAGAACAGGCAGGGGACTGACTGGGGACTGGGCCACTACAAAGGGCTGGCGGGGCGAGGTGCACGAACGCCATAACACAGCCAAAGTCCCATTGTTCTACCCCCGTTTCATCTCTCCTCCTTCTCTCCAAATATTTGTAAGAACGCTCTGAATAACATACTGGTACTGAGAATATTGCACTCTGTATATTGTTGAAAGGAACTTTGGCAGTCCGAGTTTTTTGCTCTTCAAAGACGTTTTCTTTGTTTTGTTTGGGTTTTGTTTGCTCCTGTATTTGAAATGTGTACTGTGATTTCATGGATCTCTCATTGTTCCAGGATTTGAGATTGTTGGACAGAGAAGCACCCACTGGCTCATTTATTTTCGTTGCATCATGTGACTCATTGTAATTGAAACACACTGGGAACAACTCGCTCCTGCTTCCCAGTGTTGGAGAGACATTTGCAAAAGACGTAGGTTTCATTCCCGTTCATCATTAGAGAGTTTCAATAAGAATATGGATTTCACAGGGTGCACATGTCCATACCCGGGCCGATGGGAAGTCAGTGATTAAAAACAAAAGAGCATAGCTTTGCGTCAGAGTTCAAAAACATACAACTGAAAGTGTGGAGCTGTGCTATTAATCATGTGATCAATGGGAGATGAGTGTGAAGCTAGACTATGCTGGGTTACAGCGTCTTCTTACAGGGTCGTTTGATGGCCCGTTCCTGGGGACCCCAACATTGATTGGGCCCTGAGGGTGCCCTGTGGTGCTGCCCCATCGCCAGGCCTGACTGACAGCTCTAATGAAGCCTGCTATTGCCAGGCAAGGGAACACTCCAAAGCAGGCACCAAACTTCAATCAGCTTACGTGACGTCCAAAGAGTTTTGATTTCTCAGCACTGGTGAGGGGGTAAAAAGGAGACCCCATGGGAGACAGGCAGCCGTGGCCCGCCTTTGAATATTCCTCCGTTTACCGCATGTCAGTTCTCAGTGTAGGAGATGCACAGAAGAGAGATGTGGGGGGGGAGGCTGTGGTGAATTTTTCATAAGCAAAAAGAAAAAAGGAGAAGGGCCATGGGCCCGTGGGATTCGGTTTGGAGCCTGTCATCTGAATGCATTGTGTCGAGCAGTAGCTGTCATTGTGCCACTTTGGAATGCAATGTTTTCCACGCAACGTTTTTTCGTGATATTGTGTTGTCTTTTGCTTGATAAGAGCAATGTGGGAAACATTTCAGGTCACTTCAGTTCTTCTCTTCTCTGTAGGTTTAACATTGCTTACTGAGGATGGAAGGAGAGATTGCAATGATCAGTGCTTTCGCCATCTCTCTCTCTCTTTTTCTCTCTCTCACTCTCTCTCTCTCTCACCCACACACACACACACACACACACACACACCCATCACCCTGCGATTGAGGGCTGTTGAAGAGCAGTGGAAGCTCAGAAGAGTCGTCCTCACTTTGTTCTATTATTCACCATCCATGGCTTCAGAACTCTGTAGGATCTCTATGGGGTTACACTCTCTAGCCTGATGGAAAGACTCCTCTGCCGCAGAGAGCTTGTTTACTCCCTGGCCCCGGCCCACGGTCCACTGGAGTATACAACCAATCCCTTCACTTCCATGTTCACCACAGTGAGCCATCAAAAATGAATCAAAAACAGACTGGTGCAAGACATTTGTTAATCCGATGTTAGCTGGCACTTTCTGAAGCCCTTCACTGGTGCCACTCGCTGCATCCAGACGCAACCCAAGCACCATGTCTGAAATTGGCAGCCCCCTTAAGCCTAGCAGTGATGATGACACTCTGGAGTATGTCAGAGGTATGCACAGTAACAATCCATCCTGTTATATACTTTGGCTTCCTTTTTTTCCTTTCAAGTCAGGATGACTCTTTCCATCTTCACCCGCTATGATACAATCTCAGAATGCTCATTTGTACCAGCATAAATAGTTATTTGAAAGATAAAAGCAAACATGTTTGTTTTTTGTTTGTGTTTTTTCCTCATCTCAACTCCCCGAAGGCATTTACGAGCACTTTGGTAATAAGAACCAGAGAAGGATTTAGCTGAAGAAGAGGAGCAGAGGATGCTTTGATGTACTCTTAGATTAAGTGAAGTCTACGCCGATGTCTACAAAAATACATACAGTGTAGACACTGAGCACGGCTAGACAGATCCCTCTCTGCTGGCCCTTCCTCTCCGGTCCCAAACGACCACAGCATGAAAGACAGTCTGTATGCTGCATGGTAGCTAGAGATTTGTATGGACCTTGTCGACAGCTTCAGATAAACCATTCCCTACAGAAAGCCAAACCAGGGGGATTTTTCTCCTAACTTGTTTTTTCCCAACACAGAAATTTCCCCAACAAAAAATCTAAACTTTTAAGAGGCTGGGTTCAAAGTTGCTTTGATTTTTGATATATTGCTCTGCTTAAAAGAGATTTAGCAACTAGGCAACGCTCAGAGGAGAAGCATTGCCCAAGTGTACTCAACACACTGCCAATGTCTGAGAGTCAGAGAAACAGAGAGAGAGAGAGAGAGAGAGAGAGAGAACCATTTTGCAACTTATGAAACAGTCAACACTTTCAACTTTCAATTTTAGCTTAATTTTTAAACATTGGTTTCAACGTGATGAGCTAATCAGCCAGGGGCAAACAAAAATCCTAAAATCGAAGCACATCAGTGTCAGTTTTACAGATTTTCGGTATTTAGCAATCAGCAAGCGAAAAGAACCCATTCACTCTGGCCGAGGGTCTTCTAATGGTCTGGTGAGGATGCATGATAAGTCATATCAGCAGGTTTACAAATCACCAAGCAGGCATTTTATGGAGAAACCATTCCTTGGCACAGTGTGACTGCGATGATTCCCTCTATGCTGTGCAATTTGTATTTGTTTAGGATGTTAATGAAAGGTTGCATGAATAATGTAATGTAAGCATGTGAGTGGAAATGAACTGCAGCGCCACAAACACATGAACCAGCCGGCTGCACGTGGAAAACATTCTGTTGATCTGATGCTGACCTCTGCTGGATGGCTCTATTCCTGACAGCAAAACTGAACGCAACAGTTTTCATTTCAGGCACCATAACGAACACACACCTTCAACCTAGAACTACAGTTTGGGTTTCTTATAATCACACTTCTAATCACATTCTGTGTCTTTGGACAGAGGATTTTTTTTACCAGGATATATTTTTGTTTATTGATTTATTGACAGTAAACGATTCTTGTTTAGTACTGATTACATGTAAAATACCTTAAACCATTCTCAACTCCATAGCTCATGAGTAGAAGTGGGGAGATAGTGTGCAGATCTACTTTTTAAATTAGGATTTTCACAAGTCTTTTTGTTCACTAATAATCACTAATCAGTCATCATGGGGTCATTAAATCTTTTTTTTTTCATGCTGTGTCTGTGCTTTCCAGTCAAATATTCCTAAACATGGATATGTCTTTGCTAAACACTGAGGGGGGGCTTTTTGTGTGATTGCATTCATTTACAGGAGTGCAATGTTCTGCACTCTTAGGGCAATGCAATATTCAATTCTACAAAAAAATAGGCTGCAGGTGCTTTTACTGCTTTACTAAGTCTGAGTCTTACTTTCAAAGCATAATAAAACTTCATCAATTCTCCTCTCTCTCGCTGTCATACACACACGCACACATAGAAAAACACAATATGTCCACTTATAGTGTGTGTCCCCTCGTCCAGTCCACACCAACTCCAAATCTAACTCCCGTCTCCCCCTGCAAAATAAAAAAAACATTGCCTTACAAGCTGAGGCAGACCCAGCA
>OOFE01032188.1:2656-31049 GCA_900323365.1 Monocentris japonica | reverse complement strand
ATGGTGTGAAATACTGCCAACTAGAGGCCAGGTCCATTAAAACAGATCAAGTGTTTTACCTTTTTCCACACTACCACTAGGCAGAACAAGAGAGGTGGAGATGTAGCATCAATGTACGCTGATAAATTTACCTGTAGGATGTTCTGTCTTACATCTTACTGTGTCCCACCCTCCCTAACACAAAATCGGATGGCATTCCTGGATGACTTTGCTGAGCTGGTACCTATAATCTCCCCAAATCTTGACTATTAAAAACTTTTGGTGACTTCATTCACATTGACTGTTGCACTTTTTCAGGTGCCTCCTGGACACTCAGGACAGGGCCATACCTTGGACTTGGTTATCTCTAAAGGCCTTAACATTACTTGACTTCAGTCCATGATTTATTTTATGATCATTGTGTATTTTTTAATGTGCTTCTGACACCAGAGTAGCCAGACACCATCAGAGCAGTGCTACCTCAATGCCAAGGCAGCTGACACTGTCATACACAGCTTCCAGAAGATTGCACTACCCACTGCTTCATCATGTGACAATCTTGTGGGCAATTCTAACTTAAAATAAAAATGTAATTACTCAACTAAAAACAAAAACAATTCCTTGGATGAATGTGGAATCCACAAGGAGGTTAAAGACAGACTGCTGAAAGACTAATTTGTAAGGAGGTGCTGCAAAGCTACAAGGAAGTGAAACTTGATAGGAACACATTTCTCGAGGATTAGGGATGATAACAAAACAATGCAGAAATTCTTTTGAAAACAATGAATCCGTTAAATACCTCTCTATGAATTTCAGATAAACGTTTGCTGCTAAATGTGAAGAATTTGCTGGGAAATGTGAGCTTCCATTTCCAAACCTTGTATGGTTGTATGGCATTCTGTATGGCAAACTGGTTGTATGGCATTCCTTTCTAATGTGAACCCGAAAGAACCTGATGAAGTCTCTTATTTCCTGTCAGTCCATCACTTTTCACCATCTGGAAAAAAAGTCTATGTACTGCCCATCATAAAAATACAGATTAGAACATTAACACTAAATAAAATGTTCTCCAATACCTGTAGTATATCTTAACAGTGCAATAGAGCTTTATTTATCCAAACTGCCAGAATTTGTTTGGGAGATTAAAATGTTCCAAATAATGTTCAGAATACAGACATATTGGCATATTTACAAGCAAAACGTATTTAAATACATGTGCACACACACACACACTAAAGTGATTTGTATATACTAAATTGCAATGTAAATGCCTTTAGTTTCATGCATCAACAAGAAATTATACACAATCAATGATATACATTCAATAATATACACTCAGTGGCCACTTGACCAGGTACACCTCTTTGTTTACACAAACAGCTCACTCCTCCAGAAAGTGCGTGATATAAATAAAGCATTAAGCGTGACAAATACAGACCGAGGTTCAGTTACTATTCCACTAACCATTAGAATGGGCAAGATGCATGATTTAAGCAGCTTTGAATGTGGTATGATCGCTGGGGCCAACCACACTGGTTCCAGCATCTCAGAACCGGCCAACCTCCTGGGATTTTCATGCACTACAGTTCCTAGTAGACTGATGAAAAAACCATCCAGTCAACGGCAGTCCTGTGGGCGAAAACGCCTTGTTGATGAAGAGGTCAGAGGAGAAGGGCAAGACTAGTTCTAGCTAACAGGATGGCCACATGCTTGCAAATAACAGCTCAGTACAACAGCGATGTGAAAGGGATTTCAGAACACACAGCAGAAGACCATGCCGGCTTCCACTCCTGTCAGCTAAGACCAAGAAGAGATCGTGTAAAGTGGGCACAAGATCACCAAAATTAGATGATTGAACAGTGGAAAACATGCCAGTCCTTGCCGGTCAATGCTTGGCCCGGAAAATTCTTGTTTCTGTAGTGGCACACTGATGGCAAGGTGGGAATTTGGCATCAACAACATGAAGCCATGGATCCATCCTTCCTGGTATCACACATCGGGTCCACACACATCGTATGAACACCACAGCATACATAAACATTGTTGCAGACCAGGTGCATCCCTTGGCCACAATCTACCCTTTTTCAAATGGATAGGATAGCACCTTTAGGATGAGATAGAATGGGATCCTCACAGCATGAATGTACTTCCAAAAAAGTGAGCATGGACTGAAATCCCTGTGGAAAGTTTCCATCACCTTGTTGAATCCAGGCTTTGAAGAATTCAGGCTGTTATGAAGGCAAACAAGGTCCTATGGTACTAGCTAGGTGCATCTAATAAAGAGGCCACTGACTGTCTTTTCTGGCACATTACGTGCTCATTAGGTCAGCTGCTTTAGAAGTTCAGATAATGAAAGGTTATACTGTATACTGAATCTATAAACTGCTTACGATAAAAGTATATGACGGAATTATTTTAGAAAACAAACATTACAGTTGCTATTTTAATCTATTTTTATCATTTATTTTGGCATATACCTGAGAGTTGCACATTTTGGCTATGGCTTCATTTTCAACATTTTAATCTTTACTAAAAGATTCAAGTCAAAGGCTGCCAGGAACAGTAGCTGCTTCATGGACTAGAATACCTTTTTGCCATGCTAGTCCTAAGTCATTCTTGTCTTGAGGAGTTAATATTATTCTTTGTAGTTTTCCGTTATTGAGTTGTTGCTTTGGTACCCATTTTGTGCTGACACAACACACTTGCAGGTTTCAATTTTATCTGAAACTCACAATCCACTGATAACAATTAAATAGTTACATTTAATACCATGCTAAGCTCAATGGTGTCGTGTTTTCTGAAAGGCTCCATTCTGTTATAGCACCTTGTGATTACAGTAAAATAGAGGAAGGAAGAAAAGGATACCAGTTTAGCGTGCCATTTTCACCAACTCAAACATGGAGATTACTATGTGCTTTGAGGTGTGTAAGGCAAATTGTCATCAAATCACAAATGGATAGAATGCCAAATATCTCAGTAATGGAAAACATGCCAAGCAATTCTCTGAGGAATCAAATAAAGCTAGAATGATATTGTCAAAATAAAGAAACCACCAGCATAAAGACTTCCCTCAATAATAGTGACTCTGTACTGGTGTGGGGTGCTTTTTCTGACATGATTTTGTTGCAGCTTATCTCTTAGATGCAAAGTCAATGCCAAATATTTTGGAGTGGTCATGAACTCTCCATTTATGATGACAGAGTACACTGTAGGATTATGACTGATTTTATAAGGACTTGGACTATAGCTAGTATAATGGTGATGGTCCTCAAATCACCTGATGGAGAACTGACACGTTTGGGGGAAATCACTGAGATTTTACTTGCATTATTACTATTAATGAATTCAATGATGTGAAATTTGCGTTTGATAATGTTGAGAGTCACTGCCCTGTAAAGGCAAATTTTGTGTTTTAAAAGGTCAAAAGGTCATGACTACAGTTTAGATTTAATATTAGCACACTACTATTAAAATGCATTTACCATAAATACTATTAGAAGTGGCTTAGGAACAGGCCTTTTATATTTATTACGCAATAACCACAAAATATGGCATGATAGGAATGACTCCTTGTCAGAACTTGTCAGAGGAAGCTAGTCTTTATGACACATATTAACGCTGACATGCGTAGGATGCCGTGCCCAAGTCCAAATTGTAAGACATTTGTCTACGATGTGCTTAGATGCATTGAGCAATCTCACAGTGCGTCTTTTTAGGAAGGCTGTCTCAGCACATCACTCTCACCACTAAGTGTCAGTAATGCACCAACAATAGTTCTGTGAGTCATATTAAAACTTGAATGAGGAAGAAGCACAGACATCCGGGCAGAACAAGGGATGAAGCTTTTGGAAAGGACCTCTGATGATGCTCCTCTCTGAGTTCAAATAGAGTTCATTTTGTAGGGACTGCGCTATCGTACTCCGTACGATCCAAATGTCAAAAATAGTGTTATTGCCTTTTTAAAGACAATAACACTATTTTATATTTTTAAGGCATACATTATTTTGATCACGCTCAGTCTTCATATCATTTCTGATGGCATGTGTATCATTCTAAGAACATGAAGGCATCATTGTAAACTATACTGAGGTGACTTTTCAAGTAACTTGTTGGAGCCAGGAGATGTGGAGAGGTATTATTTAGTGGTAGGACTCCAAAATCACCTAACCATTTTATACTAAAAGGCAAGTCCTAAAAAGCTCATTTTTTCCCTCCAATCCTCCCTCTAATTACACCACTGCATTATCCCTGTTCCTTTCATGTCCTCTACTCTGGTCAGCCACTGAGGGGGTGTAGGTCCACTCTGACCTTCTCCCCAGTGCTCATCATGCCAATGGTGGGGTAGAAGCCCCCTGCAGGTAAGGCCACCTCCCTCCGGCCCACTACCTTCCCATTGCGGGTGAAGAACACCTGTTCAAACACAAGGAGACAGCAAAGAGTTAATACTCATTGTTTACACCGCAGGTTTAAGCTCAGCATTTCATGTTTTTTGGCACGGTTAATTCCTGGTTTCCATTCCAAGATTTCACAAAGCATCTCACCATGACCTTCCTCCCCCCCACATCTTCTCCATCCTCCTCCTCGTCTTCATTATTTGCGTACAGATCATTCTGAACCGGACTCTGTTTGGGCCATGCATCTAGGTCCCAGTCATCTATGTCATCTGATTGATGAAACACAGAGGCGGACAGAAAGATGATTGCAGACAGAACATGATGGGACACAGTCCATGACGAAGTTTCAGTGAGTGTTTACACACAATGTAAGGACACTCACCTCCACTGTCAAAGATGTAGTCGCGTGGAAACATGATCCCACAGCCCATAATGTCTCCTTCAAGGCAGCATGGCCCAAAGCGTTCCCCTACCCCACTTCCCTGGAATATCTTTCCATCATCTACAAAGAATGATAAGCTAAATTGCGTGACCATGCATGAGCGAGTAAGATACTATCACCAAAATGTTAGACGACAGGGAAAGCTGACATTTTTTTGGGAAACAATATCAACAATATTCAACTTATCAAGTCAACTTAGAGACTTTGAACAAATGGTGTGTAATCAATCAATGCAGAAGAAGAAGACTGTATCAAATATTAACTTGTAACAATAATAAAAGCATTATTCTGGTGGTGTCCTTTACAAGGCAATAACCACCAAATATCAGCTTTGAAATATGTTATTATTACTGATTTATATTGGTGAATATTCAACCCTTCTCCCTTTTCCAAAAACACCAGACAAGTTGTTACCAGCATGCAGCTCCACACAGAATAAGAGATGGAAACTATGACAATGACAGTACCCATGATGATAAGGTACATTATCTGGCCAACTGATAGTGCTACTACAATATGGATTTGATTGAAATGTAAATCGTGACAAACATTTCATGAATCTAAAAAAAAACATTCCTGGTTCTCTCGTTGGTAACTTTGGGAGATGCTTGATTTTGCTCACAGAGATTGATTAGATTTATTTACAGTTACAGAGGAAAAGGAACGGTAAGAAAACACAGTGACATATCATGCAGGTGATCCACCAATACTCACCTGCATGGTAGGCAATGGACCCTCTGCTCCAGCCAGGGTGTCTGTTTTTGGGGTAGTTCTGTGAATCAAATGAACATGAAATCTCATGATTCAATTAAACTGTACTCATTTAATTTTGTGTCATAAAATAAAACGAAATGTTTCTCAAATAGGGCTGTTACAATTGCCACAGTACTGTTGGTAAATGGTGACATACCATGGGATTACACATATCATTTTATTTTAGTTTTATTTAACCCCCACCCGGGTTATCAGACTTAAAATCACTCCACAGCACATTCTGCTACTCTCTCTAGGGAATTTCTCTCCCTTTCACAGAATACTTTGCCGTTTCTTTGTCTCTCGTTCTTAGTTTGTACAAGGCAAACTGAAATCTTGTTTTATGCATGCTCAATGCTGCAGCTGCACACAGAGTTGAAGTTTTATGAACAGCGTTAAACGATGGTTGGACTGACAGGTTAGGACCCTTAAGGCCTGCACAAAGTCAAATCCAAGCACAGACAGGTGCATAAAGGACATGAAAACTTGTCAAGATCTTAATTGTAATATAAGATGGATAAGAATACAATATCAAGGTGTTATTTTCATTTATATAAAACATGTCAATGCATTTATGAGGGATATGATCAGGAAAAGGCTGGAAAACAGTAATTTCCTATAAGAAATGAATGTGGGTTGAGTGTTGCAAAGTCATGACAGCCTGAAAAAACAAACCACTTCCCATGACACTGACTGTTAGATGAGGAAGATATATATTTTTTTTTTTTTACTGTGGAAAACAAAACAGTAATTGTGAAATGGGAGAGGCAATGATGCAATACTCAATTTTAACAGAGTCAGTATGTCTACTAAAACAACAAAAATAGACAGCCACATCTAGTGTAACTCCCAAATCAGTAGGGATGTTTTATGAAACCTGCACATGTAATTGCTTTTGATTTAAAGCAATTTTTACTCTCCACTGAGCCCAGTGTCCTCCCTTTCCTTGCTTGACTCTTGGAGGAATGCACAAGAGCCACAAGAAATCCGTCAACAATAGGAACACTGAATAGAAATGGCATTCATGCAAGTGTAGCCAGGAAAAAGCCTCTACTGTCTAAAAAGAACAAAACTACCTGTCTTAAGATTGCCTGAGTTGACCTGGACAAACCTGAAGATTTGTAGAAGTCAGTTCTCTGGACAGATGAGTCCAATATTGAGGCGTTTGGTTGCAAAAATGTCATGTTTGGTGACAACCCAAAACTGCCATGGTGTCATGGTCTGGGTGTTTTTCTTCCTCTGGACTTGGACGACTCAACATCATTAAAGGATCCATGAATTCTGAGGGAAACCAGAGAATTCATGGACAGAACTTCAGACCATCAGTCTGAGAGCTATGGGCTGAAAGTGGCTGTTCAACAAAACGATGATCCTACGACGACGAGTCAAGTCACAGTCCTGGCCTAAATCCAGTTGAGATGCTGTCAGGACCTGAAGTGGCTCTTGATGTGAGACCTCAAACCTCACTGAGTTGACCGTGTTCTGTAAGGAGGAGTGGGAGAAAATCCTTCAAGGAAGATGCCAGAGACTGATAAGTGGTTGATGAGCAACAAGCATTTGATTGGAGGAGTTCCCATATTTTTGCACACAGGGATATCTAAGATCTGTTAAATAAACCAGTTTTATTAAATAAATAATGGAAGTACATCGTTTTTATTTGTGCATGTTCTTTATTTGGGATATCTTCATTAAGATTTGAGGTGTAGATAAGGAAATAATGGCCACCAAAACTTCAAGCATGACTGTAACTGTTAGCAGAAAGCTATGATGGAGAGACTTTTTAGAAGACTCAAAATTCAATCTTAAGAGTAAAGATGAAAGTGACGAGACTGGGAGTCTGTAATGATAGGTGTGTAGATGATACAGACAAGAAGAGAAAGATACTGAAGGATAGGAATACAGAGTAGCAAAGGAATGCACCATAAACAATTGCTCCTTTATCTCATATAAAGAGGAGAGTTAACTGGAACTGCTCTCACCACAAGTAGGCTTCAGCTTTTGCTTTTGTTACCCTGGGAAACAGACACCTTTGTTTTGAATTTCTAAGTAAGAGGTAATGGCTCCCATCAGCAGACTGATGAAAGGATGCCTCATTGTACCAGGTAGGAGGGTGAGAGGGTTGGAATGAAATCTCAGGAATGACCAATTGATGGATTTATAACGCCCCCACCAAAACCGCAGACACCTCAAAAAAAAAAAAAAAAAAAACCTGGAAAACAATCAGTGAAATGACAGAGCTCTATTCTCCACACGATCCAGCCAGAGGGCACAACCTGCACACACAGTGCAGAGGTAGAGGTGTAGGAGTGGAGCTTAACTTAAGAGGACGGGAAAAGGAGAGAGAGCACCGCAAGGATGAACAATGATCTGTCGCCTCCCCGGTTGTGAACCGGATCACAGCTGACAAAACACCAACTGCGATTAGGAAGACTGAAGCTCAATACTCAGTAGACTGCGTGGATACAGCACTGTACATCCCAGCTAAGAGCAGCAATATTTAAGCCATGCTTAATTTCATATCCATCCTTTAATTGACATAATGACTATCTTAATTATTATGCTATTTTATTTATATTAAACAGGATGTGCAGAGTTCATGTTGATTCACTATGAGGCTAAAGCCAGTTGATTGCATCTCTGTTGTGTAAACATTCAACAAGTTCTTTCTCAGCAACAGCTGATTACCACGTATTTCCAAAATATGGATCATCAGTTGTTGTCATGAATAATGATTCAATACCAAATGAATTTTGATATCAACCATAAATTGCGTAGCCTGAGGAACTACTGCATACTTTGCATTTTTTCCATATGTTCTTCTTGTGGTGACTGTCAGTATGAAAAGAGGAAGCTGAAAATGGAATGTAAAACTGCAAGAAAGTCTAACAGTGATCAGATGTTCTCATCTTGCAGGGAGCGATATAACTGATTTCCAATACTGCATTGCAGAGTGCTATCAAGTTGGCACAGTAGGTTAGCATGTAAATGGAACAACCGGTGCTTTCTACGGAAAACCAAACGAGGGGCTGAAATGAGACAATATTTATTCTGTTGTTAGCTTTTCCTCTCTTGGTCATTCATCACTCAGACTGGAAACAGTGAGGGCAGTGGTGTGTTAGAAGGAGAGGGATGAGGAGGTGTGTGAGAGGGGGGAAGAGAATGTTCCTATACCGTCAGAAAACCACAGAATTGAGTACATAATACAAAGTGTGAAAGAGAATGATAATGATGGTATGTGTTTACTAGAGGTAATGATGGCAACAACGAGGAGACTCTTACCCTGCGTGCCAAACCCAAGGCAATGTAACATTTCTCTCCTGCATTAGTGATCTCCAGCTCATAGTAGTGGCAGCGTGTGCTAAGAGGCCGACGGGCCTGGGCCAAGCCCACGTCCACAATGCTCTTCCCTTTGCCCACATACTCCAGCACCTGAATGAGCCAGAAATGACACATGTACAAAAGGCTGTCATTGAACCCAAAGACACACAGGAACTGGATACTGCCCAACATTTGGCAATATGAGAATGAGAACTCATTTAAAACAGGGTGAAGCTTTAGTTGGAAGATAAAAGTCAAAAACAAAAGTTTGATAATCACATACCACGGTTCTGTTCAAGCTATCCTATAATTGTATGCCAGTGCATGTATACTGAATACTACACATTCTCAATTTGATAACATTTCATCCAAATGCTTTAGGCTATTTTAAATTGAGCCACGCTCAAGGGCCAGAATGCTTTCCTAACAACCGGTGGAGGATGGGGAAAATGTGTGCCACCTTTCGTTTTAATTTGAGATGATTTGTTTTCATGTATGTACTGGATAACCAGGTATGACAATGTATTGGCAGCACGTTCATGCAATACACAATTAAAACTGTCTAATTTAATTTCAGTTAGTTAAGTTAAGTTCAGTTTTACATCCATTCACCTTCATTAAACTGTTGGCATTTGCATTTTTGCAGGTTTTCCATACACAAACGTTTTCAGCCTGGGACCCAAATTGTGTCTCTTTAGGTTGCCTCTGATAGGCCTGTAACCTACTTTGGGTTCTGACCCAGAGCTTTAAGGGCACTTTCACACCCCCGTACTTTGGTTTGTTTGGTTTGTCAAGAAGACCCCAATCCCTTAAACTTGGGTGCACACAAAAAAACACTCCTTGGGAAGTGTCCAGAGACCACTTCCAAGTGGAAGTGAAGTAGTTGATTTTGAGTAAAAATGCTACAGGATTTAACATCAGAAAGTAGCTAGAGAAGTGTAAATTAAACTGGCTGATTTCTGTTCACATTCTCTCATACCTGTGAATGTTTTCAAGAATGTCACTTTTTAATTTTAGCTTGTCTGAAAAAGCCAAATAACATCACGATGCTAAATAAATCACATGTATAATAAATCAATCTTAGTGAATGGGATCACCTAAACCGTAATAACTTTGTCTTTGTAGCTGGAATGCTAAGATTTAAGACAGTGTCCAATAAATGGCTGACCTGTCCAACCACATGATTTTGTCCATTAAGTCTGTTTGTCAGCACAAAATTTAACCAAACCAATGCTGTAATTGAAACACTGATAATTTAATTTATTATTTGGATCAATTCAAAAGAATTGTGGATGAGAAAAACCTAAGAAACCAGGATCTAGGCTAATAAATGGAAACCACAAACCGGCATTTCACACTGCAATCCACCGACTTAAATATCACACAGTAAAACATCAAAGCATACTGCTTTAAACCCCTCTGCCCATCATACCCCTGCAGAGACATTTAAAAAAGCACTACTGTTGCTCTTTTACTGACATGTCTTGTTTGTTCTGTCCTGACAGCTTTCATCTAGTATTAAGGCGTGGGTATGTGTAAATAATGACTTCCGGCGATTTCAGACTGCAGCGGTTTTTGGGCATTGCAGTAACACAGGACCGGGCCAAATTTGTAGGAATCAAGTATAATTAAAAGCGTAGGAGGCATTCAGGTTAGCTGCTCCTGCCCAAGGGCTATTCAGCAGCAATCCCCTCCCATCCTCTTGCAATTCAAAAAGGTTTTGTGAGTATGTCCCCTGAGTCAGCCACAAACCTCGCAGCACTGAGTTGGATAATGCCAGACAGACTCCCCCTCCATTAAACTCATCATAAATCTCCATCAGAGCCCATCAGAGGGAGGGATAGAGGGAGGGAGGGAGAGAGAAACAGAGAGAGAGGGCAATGTGCGAGCAGGTCTTGATTTCACCTTATCTACTTTATCTGGGCTAATTTTTTATCAACAGTAACTATTTCATTCTGTATTACCGTATTGACAATCTGTAATCAAGTCTTGTTCACAACCTGTAATCTAAAAGGCTACACGTTATTTTTTTTTCTTATTGTTTATTTCCTTGTATACACAAACACTAGTCCCACACACCTAGTAGGATTACTGATTCTCTCCAGTGGGGAGTTTGGGCTGTATAACTGTACAGTTATTTTAATGCTGCTTGTAAACTAAATAGTGGATGCTAACCATACAATCACAATTCATCAAAAAGAAAAAAGTGAATGAACCACATGAATGATGAGTCACGCTATGTGTCTCTCTTCTGGAGGGCGGTTGGTAAAGGATTCAATTAATATGATCTTATAGCAAACTAGTTAAGTTAAGAGCAAACCAAAATTTTGGTTTTCCATAAAATAAGTATTGTAGACTAGAGTATGGCGGCATATAAAGATTCTCCCTCTGGCTTATGGACCTACTGATACAGCCAAATGTATGGCATCAACACTTATAAGGGAGACAGAGGTGCAGATGCACACAGGCTGCTGTGAATTGTCACATCTATGACGTTCCCCTTTATGTAGGCATAGGCTGAACAACTTGTCGTCCCTGACTGGCATATACACAGTGTAAAAATATTAGGGCCAGGTTTCTACTGTTAGGTTGCACCCCACTCTGCACAATCCAGTCTTGACTGAAGTGGATTTAATAGTTCAATAAGGAATCACAGCTTTTACCTGGATTCAACTGGTCGTGGAAAGAGCAGGTCACCCCTAATGTTTTGTCCACTCAGTTTATCTGCTCACAATGCAGCTGGAAGTCCATTTTTAAAAAACTTTTTTCCCCATTTAACTCTTCTCTCAATGAACACTTTCCACCTATACTACTACAGGACTTACTGAGCCAGTCACCGTGACGTCATGAAGACGGCTCCACTCATCTTCATGGCTATCCACTATCATTAGTCCATCCTCCTCCTCCAGCCCCCACTCTGCTTGCAGGTCCAGCTGCACTTCCTCCCCTAAAGAATGCATTCCCACAGCAGGATAGAGAGCCTCGGGAGATCCTGGGACCTCCACACTGCCTACCTGGACATAAATACAGTATTTCTTAGGGTGAACTAGCTGGTAACTATGGACTAAATAAAACAAGGTGAATTCATCTGTATGTAATTGTAATGGATGAGTAAAGTGCATGTCTCAACTAGAATAGTAGGATGGGAATGGAGAACTTACTTCCTTGCCATTCTTGGTAAAAAACACTGTAATCTGTCCGTCATCAAAAGAGTCCAGGTGTATTCCACAGCCAATTCTATCACCTCGGTTGCATTTTGGCCCAAACTGCTGTCCCACAATGTTGCCATTGTATAGCCTGTAGAAAGACAAAGTGTTTGTTTATTACTATTGGCATAACTTAGTCTTGTGCCATTTCTGTTTTGCTGAGTGCACCGTGATGAACCCAGAAGTGAAAGTCTACACTTTATTATAGATGATTGTTTGCTTAATTTCATTTTACAGCACTTTGTGACTTTATAGAAAAGTGCTATACTATTGTTGTTTTACTAAATTACTAATCAATTTATATCATTATCAACAGCAGGGGACAAGGTGAGGAAGCTTGTACATATCAGAAAATTGTTAATGTGTAGCCACTGTCTGCAGGTCCCAAAATAATGGCAGAAGTTTCATACTCTCAAACTGACTGTAGCCTTTTCCCAAATTCATCTAGGTGGAATAATTCTGAATGTACATGTAATTCAAATTGCAGCTATAGCCTACTGGCTGCTTTAGATTAACAGGCTATGTGACTTTGAGATTGTTGCACTCCCTGGCCTCAGTCGGGTGATATGCTAGGAGAGGAGTCTTCAGGTTAGTTGTTGTTGTAAGACACTTCCTGCTTGGAGAGTTTACATGTTGCCACTCTTTTACTGAAAAAGTAAGTGACAAAGCTGACTCGGCATTTAACAAAATAGCGCTGATTCAGTGCAACTGCATTCACTATAGTCCTCTATTATTGCCATAAAAACATCCCTATAATAAGAATATGTTCAGTGTTTCAAGGCATGTCACATACTTGCCATCATCAGCATGATAAGCCACAGAATGCAGGAGCCAGCCAGGCTGATGGTCCAGCTTGTAGAACTGAGGCACAAGGCCAACAGCAATCATCCCCCTCACTCCTGTGTCAGTGATAGTCACCTACAAATCCACAGGCCACATTATCACCAAGAGGCAAGAGAATAATTACCATTTCAACTGAAACTCCTCCTTTCCTTTTTTTCACAAGATTTCTCAACAAATTTTTCTGAGTTATTTAGCAGAGTAATCTAGCCAAATCTGCAGTGAGAGAGACAGTTGATGAGTTAAGAGGGAGAAGGACAGGGATAGTTGACAGATGGTTTATGTTGTCAGACCAAGACCAAGAGATAAATAAAACAACATTATGTTCACAACAACATAGATTTTAAATGGATATTTAGAGTGCAACTAAATAGGAAAAAACAACTATTGCTAGCTGGCCAACCTACATGAAGAGCAGAGTGCTCATTTTTTGCTGACCAACTCAGTGTTCAATATTTTAAAAACTGACGAATGGTCTACCCCAATCTGTTAGCTTGCTTTTTAGTACAGCTTTTAAATAGTGTAGGGCTCATTTGACTGTTTTCACAATTGTACAGTAGCAAAAACATACAAGGTGAAAATGAAAACGGACATTTGATTGCCCCATCAGGTATGCCGTTTCTATTCACCTTATTTGTCTCCACTAGTTTTGCCCCTTCAAAATTAGTGGAGCCAAATAAGGTGAACCCCTTTAGGGTTGTTGAACTTTGTGGTTAACATATTAGAAACTCTCTTTCTCCAAGTGCCTTTCCCAAACTGAATAAAAACTATTTTACATTTAAAATGTTGCTACCTGAAAGCATACGATCTCTTTCTAAAGAGAATGACAACAGTGACAAGATGGCCCACACCCTTGTTAAGGTGACAACAGACCATGATTATTTATGACATCATCCCCAGGGAGCCTTACATGGACGTATTGCAAATGGAGCACTGGCAAATCTAGGGAAAGGAAAAGCGGAAACTTTAAGTCTTTTCCCATGACCTCACCACCAGTCCCCTGTGTGTGAAAAAATATGTCTCTCTGTTGTGTCAACGTGTGACATTCATAAGACCTCTCAAACCCAACCAGAGTATGTACTTAGTATGTCATCCACTACATTAAGTACATCTCCCCATTCATGCAAACAGCTCCCTCCTCCACAAAGTCACATACGAATGAAGCATGAGTATAAACTATGAGTGGTTTGGCTGCTGTTTGACTAAACATAATACTGGGCAGGATGCCTGATTCAGGACAGTTTGAACTTGGAATAATTGCTGGTACCAAACGCTCCGGTTTCAGCATCTCAAAAACAGCCAACCTCCTGGGATTTTTGCACACTATAGTGTTTACTACAGAATCCTGGTTTCTGTTGCCACATGCTGATGGCAGGGTCAGAATTAGGGGAAAACAGCATGAATGCATGAATCCACCCTGCTTGGTGGCAACAGCACAGGCTTGTAGTGGTGGTTTGTTTGGAATGTGTTCTTGGCACACAGTAGGCCCCTGAGCACCAATTCAGCATTGTTACTGACCAGGTGCATCCCTCCATGGCCACGGTCTACCTTTATTCAAATGGATACTTGCCATAATGTGCCATATCACAAAGCACACATTGTCTCAAGATGGTTGTAGGAACATGACAGTAACTTACGTTTGTTTACGCCAATGGCCTGCACAGTTCCTAGATCTCAACCCAATAATGCACCTTTGGGATGAGGTGGAACAGGATGTTGGTAGCATGAATGTACTGCAAAAAAGAATTCAGGCTGTTCTGGGGGCAAAAAGGGGTCCTACCTGGTACAAAGTAGGTGTGTCACCTTGGTTCATATAAACTGAGGTTTCTTCACTGATGCAACACTACATTGTTACATTGTTTCGTCACAAAACCTTTACATTAAAAGAAAGACGTCCAGAGGTGTTTTCTTACACTTAAATAAACGCTGTGATTTATATACATTTGACATATTACATATTATAAATGCGTGTGTGAAACCTGGTCAGTTTGGTGTTACCATGCAGGTGAGAAGAACACTATGCTGAGATCTAAGGAGACCTCAGAGGATCTCAGGAAGTGAGTAGTGAGTCTGCATCAGTCTGGGGAAGATTATAAAGTCATATCAAAAACATCTGGGCTCCATCAGTCCACTGTGAGACAAATAATTTACAAATGGAGAATTTAACACGAGAGCGGCTCTGCCTAGAAGTGGACGACCTTCTAAAATATCACCAAGAGCCACAAGAAATCTGTCAACAATACAAACACTGAATCACTGTCTCAGACTGAACAGCCACTGCCCAGTGCTCTCTTACACTCAGTTGTATATGTGTGTTTATGTTCCTGACTTAAACATTTAAAAATGCTCTTCTCAAGGATCAGTCCCTGTAAGTATAAATGTGACCTTACCCCTTTCCCTGGCCCGGTACTTTTTTAATTTGGTTGTCTACTGTGTCAAATGGACAGCCCTGAAATTTGAGGACATTATTAACCCTTACTTCAAAATAGCGGTTTCCTTTTGATAATGGCCTGGGGCCCACATAACAGCCAACTTCATCGGAGTTCCCTTGATACCTACAAATAAATGGAAAATAAAAATTAAAAATATTTCTATGCACTCAAATATAATTAGAGTTTTAGCCCAATGTAAGTAATGTAAGATGCTGATCCAGCGAAGCAAAAGAAAAGCCTTAGCCTAAAGGCAGGGAATGAAACACACATCTGTTAAAACTGTCAAGTCGGCTTCATTCCTTTTACCTGAGTATGTCTCCGTCCCTCAGCATTCTTTTGAACCGCTCCCGGTACCGCACTGCTCGCACTTCACGTATTTCTCGGATTCGTCTCCTCCAATTCAGAAAGCGATAGTGGAGGTTGATGTCGTCCATCTCCTAATTTCATTACAATGTAGGAGACAGGGAAACAAATCAAAAGCTTCTTTACTGCTGTGCAGAATGTTATCAAAGCCCAACCAGCTAATATTAGAAGGCTATTTTGTTATGACCCAATGTTCTGGTTTAACCAGGGCTCAAAACTAATGCGAAAAATAAAGCATCCATATTTACCAATTTCATATGTTTTTAGAGGAAATTGTACATGTAGTACAATGAAAACAGTTTAAAGGGAATTAGTGCAGGTGCAAAAATAAGTAAATGTCCTGTTGCATTAGTTAAATCAAGTAGGTAAGTCGAATCAGGTGGGTAAATAATAGGCTATGAAGTTAACCAATCAAAGGTCAGATCTTTGGGGAGTTTGTGTGGCTCTTCCATAAATAAAAGGTGAGAAACCTGGTCAGGTTGGTGTTACCCATACAGGTGAAAATAAAACACTATGCTGAGATCTAAGGAGACCTCAGAGGACCTCAGGAAGAGAGCAGTGAGTGTGCATCAGTCTGGGGAGGATTATAAAGGCATATCAAAAAGATTTGGGCTCCATCATGTCCACTGTGAGACAAATAATATACAAACTTAGCATTTAACAAGACAACGACTCTGCCTAGAAGTGGACAACCTTCTAAAATATCACCAAGAGCCACAAGAAATGTGTCAACAATACAAACACTGCTGTTCATGTGAGACCCTCAAACCTCACTGAGTTGGAAGAGTGGGAGAAATCCCCACACAGGGCTTTGTTACATAAACCAGTTTTGTTAAACAAACAATGAAAGCATATCATTTATTTGGGATATCTTCATTAAGATTTGATTTTTAGATAATGGTTTTATAAGGTTATTGCTATATGAAATAATGACCACCCACTGTAGGATTCACAAACTTGACTGACTGTACTTACCAAACATCTACATTACTGTTTCAGGACTTTGACATTATATTCACTGACACTTCTATAGCACACAGTGCTATAGAAGCTTACAGTTCAGCTTCATTGCATGGTGAAGTTTATGTTGATAAACCCTGAATTAATATCAATAAACATCACCCCTGTAATGCAAAACTGACGGCTTAAACGAGCACAGAGGTGTGGGAAGATTATAGCGGTGGGCAATATGGCCTTCAATTAATATCACAATCTTTCAAGAACAATATTCATGACAATATGCCAAATGACAGTAACAATATTGCCACCAGTGCTGAACACCCTCTCAACGGGGACACTGGTGGCAGGAATGCAGAGGTATTTTTTGGCCAACTCGTTGACCTACGGAAGGCTCCGAATACTACTAACTTTGCTTTATTTCAGGTCCTTGTTCTGCATCCTACAACTGTGAATACCTCAAGTCATGCAAATACTTTCTTGTCATTCCATTTGGTAGTACTCTACCTTTCTGATTTCATCTCGGACCTAGTGACCCGAGCTGATAACATTCCTATCATTGGTGATTTCAACCTTCACCTCAACAACATCTCTGATCCTCTCTGTAAGGTTTTCTTAGCACTTTTTGATACTTTTGGCCTCACTCAATTTGTACACAAACCCACCCATCACAGCGGTAACACCCTTGATCTGGTCCTGGCCCATTGCATTCCTATCTTTGATCTGGTAGTCTCCTCCTACATACCTGCCTTAAACTGAATTGACCTGGCCTCATTGTAATCATGACGATACGGTAAAAGAAAATTTCCTTTGTACATAGTGTAACTAATGAGACCTACAGCTGAACTCTACTCCAATGAGATAACTGCTAATTATCTCATGGTAGTAAAACTGAAGAATAATTCTTTCACGGCAAATCTTGGGACAAGACAGTCCGAGACCTTGACATTCCTACACTGTGGCTATAGTCTGACCTCTCCCTAAGAGAGGCAGAGAAAAGCTTGGCACTGTACATGTTTTCTCTTCATGCTGCATGAATAAACTTCAATTCTGCAATAGCAAGTCCAGGTGGTAATTGACTATCCTTTCCACAACAATACCCACAGCAGCAATCGTATCAATGCTTAAATCATCGTGACACTGGCTGAGCAACTGCCCAATATTCTAGCTCTGTCTTCTGATCATATTGACACCCTTGATAATTTTACTGACGAACTGAATTCCACCCTACTTAACACACTTGGTTTGGTCACTCCACTAATCACAAGAAAACACAGTTGTAAGAAATCGGGGCCATAGTTACGGATGGTACTCATGCACTTAAACATGCACGTAAAATGGCACTTGACTAGTTTTCCTGCTTGCTTGGAAGTGATAGCCTACTGAATTAAAAACGCACATTCCCAGCAGCCAAAACTGCATATTTCTCTGGCTAATCAGAGCAGATAAAAACAAACTGAAGTTTCTATTTGACATGGTCCCAAAACTCAAGCATAAACGTTCCCCTTCCAATGGTTCTCCGTTCTCTGCCAACAACTTCATGAATTTTTCACTCAGAAGAGCACACTAATTAGAGGCGCAGTTCGAATTATTCTCCCTAGACACTCCAAGTTAGTTCTGACGTCTAAACCGATGACCCGCACGCTCAACCCTCTCACTGCTAAACTTTTCAAAAACATTTTCCCAACATTTGCAATTCGTCCATCTCTACTGGTACCATGCCCCCCGCTATTAAAAATGCCAAAACCAAATCTTGATCCAGAAGTCCTTCAGAATTATAGACCAAAAGCAATTTATTTGAACCTTTTCAATATGGTTTTAGCTTTTATCACGCCACTGAAATGGCACGTACAAGAATGGTCGATGATGTCCTGTTAGCTATTGATTCTGACTCAACCTCAGTATTGCTATTACGAAGTGCAGCTTTTGATATGACTGACCAAAGCATGCTCCTACTTCATCACAAAACCGACATTAACATCCGAGGATTGGTTAGGTTTGGTCATATCTACATGATAGAATGCATTGTGTTTTCCACAATGATCTCAAAGTATTGTAATGTGGACTTTGGTGTGCCACAAGGCTCTGTCTTGGGCCCGCTGCTATTCTCTATCTAAATGCTACCGCTCAGCGAATTGAACCGCAAATTTTCATTGCTACACTGACAATAGTCAACTCTATGTACCCGTTACACCGAACAACTGCTCCCAATTCCTAAACTTAGATGCATGTCTATCTGAAGTCAAATGCTGCATGACTCAAAACTTCCTGCTTCTCAATGCCAACAAAACAGCGATGTTGGTAGACAAAAGGTATCTGTTTGAAAATACTACTCAGAATCCAGCTATTAAAAATCTTGCCACTACATTCAATCCTACCTAATCCTAAAACTCTATTGATTTTCTCAATGATTTGGCAAAACGTAGCTACACGCAACTACTGGGAGTGACTCAGTCTCTTCTTTGAGTAAGGTTAGACCCGTTAGCTTGCACTAGTTCAGGTTCCTGCCAATGGGCATTTACATGTCCTGTTCTCCCCGCCTACGTATATGCTCCTGTCTACTCATGCTGGCCATGTCTGTTTAATATGTGAATGAGTCTGTTTGCAGTGTGTATGGGTGGGTCTGCTATGCTACTGGTTTCCAGGCTGTGCAGTGCTAGCAATCCCATGGGCCCCCACTTTTATGACACTGCTGATGGAGCTGCTATTGATGCCCCACACCAGATACAGATGTTTCATCCAAGCAGCTATTGCACACCTGACCATCCTGGTAGGGGGATCTTTTTCAGAGTAGCCCAAATAGTCAAAAGTCAAGCCAAAGTTTAGCCAAAGTAGTCTGGTCCAGCCATTCAAGAGTTTCACAACATTTGATCTGTTGTCACGCAGACCTGCCTCTCCTCATTAAGATCCCACGACTTCAGAAATTCTCAGAAAGCATATGCAACTTAACATCCGTGGGGTCTTTGGGAAAATCATTTGCCTGTAGGCATGAAGTTAGGCTTGAATACGGATCCATTGTTCTGCTCAGCCACAGGTCTGTTGTTAAGGCATAGTTCACTACTGATGCTAATTACTAACTTAGCACAGCACTCATAGTACATCTGAGGTGTGGCTGTTTGTAAGAAGCATTTCTTTCCTGGGATGTCTTTTTCATCAGTGGTTCAAAACCTGCCTTGTCAACTGTTTGGAATTGGCATCATGCCCTGTGCTAAGCAAAATGTGACTGCTTCTGTTATTTCCCTCCACCGTTCACTTTTTGTACCATATAGAGTGCTGCTAGAAAATGATCAGGCAAAGGTTGTTTGTGTGATTAATTTACTTGCTGGTTTGGCCAAAGCCTTTGGACTCATATCACGAGTTGGACTCCTCATGTAGCTTCAGATACTCCTCATGCTCACACAGATGCTTCTGCCTTAAGTGATGAAATAGATTACTGGTGTTGCCTCCTTTTGAGGCACCTGTCTTTCTGCATAATTTGCAGAAAATTAATTCTTGTTTAATGTCAGATTGTTTCTATGTAAGCCACTTCCAAACTAACTAAGTGGCTCCCTTTTTGGGAATAAACTCATTTTCATTGTCAACATGCACTTGCTTGGCCATGCTTCTTCCAAAATCAACACTCGGCTACATCATTATGTTGTGACGCAACTTCACAAACCACAATCCACAGCCACTGGTTGAAAGGCAATGATCAATGGACAAAACACCTATGGCACACCAGTGTTAACTGTGTCAATAAAGCCATTGCATCTGTTACAGAGGAAGTAAGGGGTTTCAATAAATGCATTCAAAGAATTAAATAACTGTACATATCCTCCTTAAATAAAGCAAAAATATTTGACCAGGAAGCATAATGTTTACACTAGCTACAATGCAAACTAAGAGCTACAAGTGTGTCACTATTGGCTAATAATCTCAACAGGAAAACAACTTTGGAGGGGACAGGATGGCCAGACATGCCGTTCTATGCCAATTGCAATAATTACTGTGAATTACTTGTTTAGCCTGCAAGGATACTTTTGACCTAAATTTCTGGTGATGTCTGATAAGATTGCAGTCCAATTCAATAGCACTGCTCTGCATCAAATATTCCTACCCCTTTGTTTGGACACTCTATTCAGGCTATTGCATTGAGGTCAAATAAACTATGTAATTACAGCAGTTTATTGTTTATTATTATTATTATTGATGAGTATGGACTACTTTATATATAAACGTTATGGGGTAGGTGAAGATGTTTTTGTAGATACCCTATACTAGGATGAGAAGACATTTTTTAAATGATAGTGAAAAGCCTCTCTTTGACCTCTACCTCGCTGATGCCCTACCATCTACTGTTTGTCTTGCTTTTACAGGGAATGCACAGTTGTCAACAGTTGTCAACAGTTGTCACAGTTGTCACAGTTGAACACTATTACGATCCGTTGTGTGATAAATCTACTAGTTGACCAACGTACGAGCCGACCCCGAACGCAGCATCACATTTCCCAAACTATAGCCAGGACTCTCTCTGTTGGCCGGCTAGCTGGCTTGACAACGTTATAAAATTTTCGCACTGTATGATTAATGACATAACGTGAACATGAATATACCTTAAGTTATCCACATATTATCCAAAGCCCCTTGATGGCACATTCATTCCTTACTGCTCAATCACTTGTAGCGCGTCGTCCTTTGTTTTCGCTTCCAACTTTAACGAAGTGAGATCTCCCTTTATGGCCAACCTGTACTGCCGGAAGTCCCGCCTACTCAACCAATCAGATCAAAGGGTAAATGCAGGTTACACGGTGTGTTCTTTTGGTGCAATCCAATGTACTCGGAACTCGGAAAAAAACTACCTCCGACACGGAAAAGTGCAATAGAACAGCCACTCAAGTCGGAATTCCCAGTCGGAAACTCGGGCAAGATCCAACTGGTCCGAGTTCGTCGATATAAACACACCTGACGTCACAGCAATATAGCGGCGCACACCGTAAACAGTAAACACAATTCCCTTTGCATCAATTTTCACTTCATATGTCGTTTTTGTTATGAAAACATGTTGAAACAACTTTGTAGTTTACATTTGTAACGTTATTCGGTTGATTGTGCTCAACGTTACGAGACAGAAGTCTTTACTAGCGTGTGGTTCTAGCACGACGCTGAAGTTAGCTTCCGATTCCAGCTTCCGATTCGGCAGGCAAGGGGAAAGTTAAGGGAAAGTTAACTTACATTGCTGAGCGACGATCCTCCGTTTTTTGCACCCCTTACTGTTGTGAAAGCGTGTTAGACATTTTAGGTAAAGCCTTAACGCTGTCTGAAACCCACTTCCAAATTTGTGAAACCTTTATTCTATTTGTGAAAATGCAAAAAGGGGAGATTTCACTGCTTTTTCACATCTAGACCACATTGGACCAGGTCGAGATCAAAAATCACTATACCTAGACTTGTCAAATTTGGACTAGATTATCCCAGAGAGGCCAAAGATTCTTTAAAACACAGTTTCAGATTTGTGAAACCTTCATTCTATTTGTGAAAATGGTAATGAGGATCATGTCTGCAGGCAAGGTGCGAGGTCAGGTGACTGGCAAAGGTAGGAACACAATGAGGACAACTGGTGGGCAGGAGAAGAAGAGCAGGGTCTGAAATGATGGCAGATGTTAGTGGACAGGTAAACGGGATGAATTAAATTATTTCTCAATCAAATGTTGATAATTGTGACAAAGTATTGACAGAAAGCTTTTCATAAAAATGTCTTCATGAATAGATCAAATGAAGAACAAGTACACTTATGGCTGAATTATGGTACATCTAACACAGGCCACGGTAAAGGCTTTGGCGAAAGACGAGGTCTTCATGGCAAGCCGAAATGAAATGGAGAGACGTGGACTTCTACATTGAATGCCAAACAACAAAGACCACGTTGTGGCAATACTGTATATCAGTAACATTGCTGTTTTTTGCATTTTCACAAATAGAATAAAGGTTTCACAAATCTGAAACTGTGTTTCAAAGAATCTTTGGCCTCTCTGGGATAATCTAGTCCAGATTTGACAAGTCTAGGTATAGTGGTCTTTGATCTGGACCTGGTCCAATGTGGTCTAGATGTGAAAAAACCAGTGAAATCTCCTCCTTTTGCATTTTCACATATAGAATAAAGGTTTCTCAAATTTGAAAGTGAGTTTCAGACAGCGTTAAGGCTTTACCTAAAATGTCTTAACACGCTTTCACAACAGTAAGGGGTGCAAAAAACGGAGGATCGTCGCTCAGCAATGTAAGTTAAGTTTCCCTTAACTTTCCCCTTACCTGCCGAATCGGAAGCTAACTTCAGCGTCGTGGTACACGCCTACTAACGTTAACATTACTAGTTCACTGATATGCGCCATTTCTCTTCACTAGTGGCGCTGTAATAGTTGATGTAGGTTCTCTTTAGATGCTTGTGAAATTCAGAGACTTGCCTTACAAACATGAGTTTGCTGCGGGCGTCCATGTTTTCCCGAGCAGATGCACTGGAACACATTTAGATTGGAACTCGGGAATACCGACTCGGAACTATCGACTTCCGAATACAATGGATTGCACCATTTAACCCATGCCGTGCTAACCAAAACACTTCGAGCGCAGTGTTGTTTCCATTCTCTCTCTCTCGCTCTCGCTCTGTGCGTGCGTAGACAAATCTCAGGGTGTGGCATCGGAGCAGAACAGAGTTTAAATGTGTATTTTTACAGCTGTTTGATTAAGTGTTGTATGTGGGTGGGTTGCCACAGGCTCACAGTCTTGCTATCACGGTTGGACTAGTCTAGAGCAGGTAGATCACACAGCTTTTTGTTTTCCCAGGACGCAACTGTAGTTAGGGAAGAAGTTTATCTCGACCTAACAGAAAAAAATCCAACCTGAGAAGGGAAAAAAATCCTGAGAAGGTAAAGAAGAAGTTAAAATGAAAAGAAGTGTCACCTCAAAGTTTTATCTTTTCCATGAGACATCTCGTTAATTTTGTTCAATCGAAGCAATGGGAGGTTTTGAGTGAGAAGTCTACAAAACTGAGGCTAAAATAGTGAGATTATTACATTTCCCCGTACACTTTGGAGCCTGTTAACATGAACTGACAGTAACATTAATTATTTGCGATTCAGTGATCACAGGTCACCCCATAGGCCTATGATACTTTGAGAACTGGTCACGTAGTTTATCCAGTACATTTGTGACTCATGCATAGTGGAATGGAGGGGTTAACTTCTGCCCTTGCCATTAATGGCTTAGTCATCCAACCTGTAAGAGTGGCACTCCTTTAGCCTCTCAGTCTATGCCACTTCTGTTAAACCTTGTGTCACACCTTATGCCTGCTGATTTAGGTTATGCAATCATTTAGGTGTTGTAAAATGCACACATCCACCCTGACATGAAGCCTTATTTCAGCTTTTTTACCATACACTCACAATGTAGGTGACTGATAATATGAAGTTGAATGCACATCTTTATATAGACAGACCACCATATTCTCCTTGATTACCACATATTTGAATCACATGCCAGTGTCAGCTCGACAAGTAAATTGCATTCTCATTGGGAAAAGGTACAGCAATGGAGAAGCATACACAGTAATCACCTGCGATTTATGTTGGTGTAGAAAAAATGCACAAGATGACAGACAAGGAACAGTGTGAGTGTGTTTGTGTCAGAGACAAGGGGAAACGGGGGTGTGCTCAGCAGTCGGGAAATGAGAGGGGAGACTAACATTCTCCATCGCGTTCCCTCCCATACCTCTCCCTTCAAGTATTGGCTCTTTAAAAGCTGCTGTCACTGGTGTTTGCCGGCCTCATTATCGCTCTGTCTTAGCTTGAGGGAGTTCCTATCCTCTTAGCCTCACTTCAGACTGTAGTCAGTGGAACTACACTACAATAGCCAGAAAGAGGGGAGAGAAAGGAAAATAAGAACTCGTCATAGACAGCATTCAATAAGTAACACTAGAAGGCTGGACTATTCCCAATAATTAGTGGACAAGGTGTAGTGCGAGATGACTCTGTACTTAACTATCCTGGCCCTGCTCCTCCTGCAGCCGGCTCTATCAAGCCCATGGCCACTCACCTCTGTTGCGACTCCCTCCAGAGCGTGTCCCACCTGTCAGGGAGCTCTGGCGCACAGGAACTCCTCACAGATGTCTACAGATGTCAGCCCCACCGTTCTGGCCATGGGAGAACCATGTGGGGTCTACACGCTGAGCTGTGCCCACGGTGTTCGTTGCATACCTCCAGAGGATGACCCCAGGCCCCTCCAGGCGCTGCTTGAAGGCAGGGGTGTTTGCAGTAACACCAGCAGGATCAACCCAACTGAAAGGACCCACACGACAGGTAAGGTTGCCACAATGGTTTCTACCTGGGGAGGATTTGGATAAATGAACAGAGCAGTGTCATTCAACCCTCGGTCTCTTGTTCTGTACAGTTGTATTTTCGACAGTAGCAATCAGTGTTTTCCGTTTCCTTCATCATTTGAATAGTGTGTCACTTTTGTCTGGGAAATGAGCTGGCACGTCACACTAATTCCAGAAATGAGTGTTTGATCGCTCTTCCTGTAACGTGAGAGGGGGTTTCCTTTGTAATAGTCAAGAGGAAATAATGATGACATTTCTTTTTACATGCCATAAACTCTAGTACTAAGTTACTTTGTTCACGGCCCAACTGCTCATATAACGATAACGACAGTCAGTTTTAAGATAGTCAGTGAAATGTCACTCGTGTATCAAGTTGCATGAAACATTATTTGATATTTTGATGTTCTCAGCCACTAAGTATTTTTGGTTCAGATACTTTCTTCTGCTTTTGATAAACTGAGCAGTCAAAATGATTACACTACCTAACCCACAGTCAAAAAGGTTTCCTTGTTGAAGATTTAATAAAAACGTATGATACTAAACAACAACATAACATTATTTTAAGAGGTATTTACATCGTAATTAACTACTCAATGTTACACTCTTTGTTCTTTATTCATTTCCAGTCCCTGCACCTACTGAGGATCCAGAGAAGGTAAAAAGAATCCTTTCCATCTGATGATTTCAATGCTTAAGAGAAACAAATAAATGACCTCTAATTGGGCTTACGTTTGGTCTTTTGGTCTGTCTCGTCCTTCCTAGGCTCCGTGTCGTCAACTGCTTATCACAATTATGAGAGCTCTTGATGCCCAATTATTTCAGCCACATCATAATATTTACATGCCCAATTGTGACAAGCGTGGTTTCTTCAGAAAGAAGCAAGTGAGTTTGCACAATGTTCATTGCACAATCAGATCATTTCAGTCACATTAACTGGACTGAATGACAGATCTACATTATGATTATTATTTCAACATGTATTTGTATGCTCTCTGTGCAGTGCCGGTCGTCTCGAGGTATGCAGCGTGGCAACTGCTGGTGTGTGGATCAGAATGGCATGCCAATGCCCTCAAATACTAAAGAGGACGGCACTCTGATTTGTGAAAGTGCACGAAGACGAGGCTAAAGCAGGGGAGGCTCAAGCTTGAGCATCAATGTAAGGTGGAAGAAATGAACGAAAGAACAACATTCATACTCTAAAGGTGCTGGACACTACTTTATACAAACACTTAATTCTCCACCACCTGAAAGCAGAATTCCCCTCTTGAAAAGCTTTTTCCACAGTCAGGTTTAAATTGGTCTCCTTGCGCCCTCTACTGAACGTAAGACGTACAACTCCTTAAAACTGGGAAAGTGAGGAAAGTATATACTTGGATATGCAACTTTTTTTCATTTCAACACCCTGACATCCTTTCACATCTCCCCATATCGGTATATGGAGATGTGAGATCAGTCAGACAAGTGGCACTCTATTAAGACAACCCATTACTTCTGACATGTCCGCTGTCTGGTCCATCCCTCAGAAACAGCCTACAAATATGGGCTGCACATATTCAACTTGTTCATCTTTCAGTTTCAACATTTTAGCTCCAAAGATAATGAACTAAATATCTCATGCCATGACTCAAGCTTCAGGAACCGATATGATTTGCTAACTTCAATTTTTTTGTCATTACTAAGACAATAGCAGAAAAAATCAAAGTATGATTAGGTCTTTTGTATACATTTAATATACGTCAAGTATCTATTTCTGATTTTCATCATGTTTTTCAGTGTTATTTTTTTATTCTATTTTTTAAACTGTAATTCACTGTCATTGTATTACTGTAATTGCTGTATATAATCTCTCAATGTAATTCTATTTATGTTGCTTTAAATATGATACTCTATTTATGTTAATATTGATGCCATTCTGAATAAATTATTGTCAAATAATTAATCAATGCTTGCCTGAGCGCAGACACCAGTGGTATGATGGGAAGACACTCAAACCTTTATGCTCGTAGACTTAGATGTGGGCATTATTATTATTTCTATTTGTATTGCATTTAACATTTATTTAACCAGGCAGATTATGTAAAAGAAAAATCCTTATTTACAAGAACGGAACACAGTGAATACAAGGAAGAAATTCGCCTCTTGAATTGTAAGAGGAAGGGATAAAAAAAAAGCTTGAGACTGATACAAATATTCACCACTCAGGGACAATATTATAAAAAAGGTTCTTGAGACTTCAGAAATTGTGTGACAAAAAACATTTGGTTTCCTTTTTTGTAACCAAAAATAACTTTGCTCTGGAAGTAGAGCCATCTGGTCCCTTAATCCAACAATCTTTCTCACATGATCAGGGACCTAGCAGGATGGCCCAACGTGTAAGGCTTGTTTGGGATATGTTCTCACCACACAAAAAAAAAAAAACAGTTTAGTGTTGTGGATGCATGCAGGGTTGGGGAGTAACAGATTACATGTAACAGGAGTACAGCAATGTGATTACAGAATGGTAACTGGAATTGATTAATTTGCTGAAAAAAACTAATAATATTAAAAATACATAAGGAAATATGTGCTTGTATGTGCTTATTGGTTGGATAAGTCAGAAATATATTTGAAGTGAAGAAGGCATTTTAATTGTGAGATTAAGTAGCTACAGCAACATTGATGCTGCTACTTCTCTAGTGCACATCATAGGAGGGAAATGATAAACTACTTTTTCTGTTACAATCTGACCCTGTCGCAAAAATCACTTCTCACACAAACTAGGCTCTCTGTGCTGAGTTCTACTTTTTCTACGTTATGGTAAAATAAGTTTTATGAGAATGTGATAATAACCTACCTTATTGGTGCTTTTTCCCTTAAAGGGATATTTTTGGAATATAACCTTCAAATTGTCTGTTCAACTTCATATTCTATTGATATTGGAGCAACTGGAAGTAATGCGATTACATTATTGAGTTACATTATGTGTGCTAGATTACTGGTTACAGTTTGAAGTAGATAATCAGTAATCAGTAACATACATTTTCATAGTAACCATCCCAGTGCTGGTTGCATGTTGATCAAAAATGTGCAAATTTACTTACTAACTAACTAACTAGCAAGACGAACTTATTCAATTATCTCGAAATAAATTAGGAAATAATAATGAAGAAAAAATATATTTTTTTTGTTTGTTTCATTTTACTATTGTCTCGTGAGAGGCTGAACTGCATATACCATAGACCACGATGCAAAACGTCTCGGAGGCACAGGGCTGCGGTGGCTCCACGCTACTCCACACAGCCTGCACGGCAGAGACGACAACAAAAAGCTCTCCATTCAGTCTCCATAACTTCCACTGAGCAACAGTTTACTACGGCATTGTT
>OOFE01032179.1:7163-24798 GCA_900323365.1 Monocentris japonica | reverse complement strand
ATAGTGATGAAATGGTAGTGATGAAAATGTGTTTGTGTGTGGTGATAAAATAGCAGTGGACATTGCTCATCTACCCTGTTAACTATACTTAACCATACATATTACATGCATGCTGTGTTTCATTCATGTACAGTTGCATGATTTTATATTAATATTACCCTACTATGATTTTCCCCTCATGAGTAACTCTAATGGTCACTAGCTTATCTGACTGACTCCTTCCAGCTTGTCCTTTGGATAGGACAGGAACACCCACGCTACATTATCAGATAGCAGGGTGGTGGAGTGAGGAGGTTGTTCTGTAACTGACCCTGACCTCTGACCTCCATATGGATAGGGGCAAGAGGAAAGACTAGTTCCCTACAGGGAGCAATATAGTATCTCATTATCAAAAAGACATTCAATTTACATTCTGTCTGAGTTCTTGTGAATTATTTCAAAACTGAGGGAATTGCTGGAGTGGTAGATTGCTGATGGACTATAAACATATTGAATTATAACTTGCATATGTTAATGGTTGAAGGACATGACAGATAATATACATAAAGGTGAATAACTGTTTGCTTTAAAACTGCAATTTCTGTTGGCAAAGGGGAAGTTGAACCACAAGCTCTCAACATTTTCACATGTACCCAATGTGTTATGGTGGGAAATATAGCAATTGTTGTTAATAATGAAATTACTCGCAAGCCCAATCTGAAAGGGGTTAAGAGACTACTTTCCATCAGTAAGTGCAAAGTTATGATTTTATTTTTTTATAATGACAATAATAAACAAATCAAGCCGATCATACAGATATACAAATTACACAAAATGATACCTGGACAGCCACTAAAGGACAAATAAAAATAAAGAATATATCAATACATGCACAGATATCTTGACCTTACAAAATATACACTTATATGTACATACATACATATACACCTGTGAAACCTTCACCATATTATCAATTACATTTTTAATGTAGCCTGGTGTACTAGAACAACACAACTCTTCTTCTTTTTCTCTTCTCTGCTGGGACAGACGGAAGGTGCACCGGCCAAGGGAGAGGGCACTGAAAAGCGGCTGTCAAGACTGTGTCAAATTATGTTCCTGTGGGCAAATACTGGCCCGTTGTCTTGGTCCTGCTGTCATCCCGGGTAGGGATCTCTAATGACTTCATTACTGACCAGGGGACCCCATTCGTCTCCCGGATAACAACTGATATAGATTTGCTCTGCCTCTGGGCCCATAGAATAAATTAAGACACTTACTTGGACTAGCTGGCTCTTTATCCAATTTTGTGGCTGTGCGGTACCTTGAAAACCTTTGCTACCAGTTTACAAAGTTGAGCTGCTCCAGGGCTGAAAATGTATTACTGTAAGATTGTTGCTTGTTCTCACCTTTTTTATTATTTAGTTTTTCTTCTGACATCATATGGCTTTTGGAGGCTTCCACCCCCACCAACTTTTCCAAGGTGGTGGGGGTGGGGTTTTTGGAGGCACATCACTACTTCTATTGATATACTGTCCAGTATATAGAATCTGTAGACTAAGTGTCATGAAGAAGTAAAATATTTTCATAGGCTCAGTTCAACCGTTGAACTCATGGCAAGTCAAACTAAATTGAAACTATGCTCAGCCTAGCTTTTACTTACCACTTAGTACCAATTTGTTTCAAAATATTGCTCTTAAAACCACAGACTTCCTTGTTGGTTGTTTCTAATGTGGGATGCACAGGATATTGCAAAATGTAAAAGTGTTTGTCCCACACTGCAGCGTGGAAGAAAATGTTTGAATCATTGAAGTGATCAATTGTGTCTCTTTGACAAAGTGACAAAGTCTTCGTAAGTAGCTTTTATAATATCTAAAACGATTGGACAGAATTTCCTGTAGGATTAAAACACTGTTAGGAAGTGATTGTGAGTTCAGATTTCCTAAGGCTCAATGGTAGGCCCATTTTCTATATCATTAACAGACTGAAGTAAAATAATACTGCCATCAGTACCTTCAATTTAGGCTCACACACCTCTGTTTTGGGCTCTTCTTTAGAAGAGCTATTGATATGGACGTGACTGAGAGACTATGAGCTATTGATCCTCAGAATTCTTAGGGAGAGAAAGGATGACCACCATCTCCATGCTGATGACCAGGCGACATGTTTACATGTGTTCTCTTCTCTCCCGCTTATTGATAACTTCAAGAAATACCAAATGGTACCAGGTCTTGCAGACGAATCCGTCGACACTATGATGATCAACAGTTCAAGAACTGCTTCAGGTAACTTTTTACCAAGTCAGGAACCCAACATATCAGATCACATCACAATAAACTTTTATGCACTCTGAATACGCTGCTTGCCCAAACTCGGCATCTATTGCACGCCCGACCATCCTGGTAGTGGGATCCCTCTCTGAGTAGCCCCTCCCAAGGTTTCTTCCATTTTTTCACACTTTGGGCACTGTGATTAAGGGATATACAAATACAACGTGATTTGATCAGTATTTGTTGTTTCCAAATTATCATAAAAATGCTTAACTTATGCATTTGCTTTCATTTCAGAGTGTCAAGAAGCTCCTTCATGTACATTTGGGAGAAAATTTGCCCTCTGTTTGAAAAAGAAACTAATGCTGAGGTCTCTGTCTCACCTGAATGTAGACTGCCAGTAACTCTTCATTGGCTTGGAAGGAGGACATATTTGCACAACCTTTCACAGTTGACAGGATATGATGTATTCAACTGTAAAATAATTGATTGATGAACTTAAAATTATGACAGCATTGTGGGAGGGCTAAGTAGATATCCTCATGCCACTGACTGTACATCAGGTTAAACACAAAATTGTTGATGGTGGTAGTTTCCCTTTAGCTGGGTAGAAGTAGATGGCTGTCATGTGCCTATAAAGTTCTGCAGGAGGTTTGGAGTTAAAGAAGGAATATTATAACTTAATAAAAACTTTTACTGTTATTATTTTGATGGCTTTGATGCTAAATACAGATTTGTTTGGGCATCATGAGGTACAGGGCATTCAGATTCCTCCAATGATTCTGGGTGATTTTTATTTTTTTTGTGGTCATGGTTCCCTAAGCCTTTCACAAATTCTGTTCTGACCTTAGACACTAGATAACACTAGACTGAGTAGGGCCTGGATGGTCACAGAATATGCATTCGGCAAGCTGAAAGGGAGATGGAGAGTATTGCTCAGGAAATAGGCGTTAGCATGCATAGTACTCAACATTTGCCTGGAGAGAGGAGATACCATAATACACAAACTGGATATGTCAATAGAGCCACACACAAACCAGAACAGAGACAGGCCTTCTTTTTAAACGATACACTGAAGGCTGTGTAAACCAAAAAGGATTCTCAGCCCATGTAAAAGGAAATGCAAACCAAAAGGGGGCATTTAATCCTCCTGTATTGTCATAAAACATAAACAAGTGTCAATATTTACTTTCTCTGGAGTCTTCTGTATGTATATCTATGGCATGCAGGTCTCATTGTCTTTATTGGCCTCAGATGTAGATGGTTAAAGTTCCAATAGCATCTGAAACTGTTCCTTTTCATGTTCCCTCGATTTCTGGTTTTGCTCCTTCATGAACTGCTGCGTCCAACTTGGTTGGATCATTGTTAAAAGCAGTTTGAACAAGCACAACTATGTCAGTGATTGAATCCTTCTTCCTTCTCTTTGGTGGTGGCACATACTTTTTGTCTGCATCTTCCACTATCTTCCTTGGACTGCTGCTCAATTTAGAGGGTGTAGAATCAGAAGGCTCTTCAGTGAGCTCCATTCTAAGCGAGCTCTAAGCGAACCATCCCACATACCCCTTCTGATCTGGGATCCTTTAAATTCCAGTGGCAGCTTTGATAGTCATATTAGCAGACTTGCACTATGAAATCCTTTCTGGTTTGCCAATCATGAATTCAGAACCTTGGAACCTGGACGGATACATACTTCAGGTCTTTGCAAAGTGTTGCTACTCTCCTCACAGAAATCCTCATCAACGAGCAACTCCCATGCCATGGCTGTGATGCTGTTGTGGGCATGGTGGCAAAATTGGCTTATTTACGTTTGATGAGCATATACGTATTAATATGCATTACCATGTCTGCACCGCACTGCGCTGAAAGAGCGGTACTTTCAGTCCAGTGAGGTGCACATTAATCCCACACTTCCAAAGAGAATATTTTTAATTCAGTGTGACGCTAGAGCAGTTTTAACTGGGCCTTCTCTATAGTTCAGCACTATTCAACTAACTGGTTGGGACTCAAAGATAATACACATTTACCAGATTTACCATGGGAAACCTATGATTATCCTATGCATTCTCCAATAGGGGGAATTCCTAGTCAATTGAATAGTAGTAAAATTAAATTTTTCCTCATTTTGCTGGGATCCCCCTTGAATCACCTCAAAGTCTGCTGGAACCCCTTCAAGAACCAGTCATTGGCAAGGTAGGTAGACTACAATTTACTTGGAAGTCACCAGTGGTTTCCTGATATGATGGGTGGAAGTAACACAAATTAAATGTTAAATATACATCGTTTAAATGGGTGTCATTTTAACACTTCTATGGCGCAATGTGGGTTGTAAATGTGAGGACACGTGAGGACACATGTACAAGCATTCAGGCGAGTACCGTTCTCTTGGTGTATGCCACACATGCACTCGCCCACTTGTCGAGAATTTGGTGAAGGATGACTGACCATATCACTTTTTTCTACATCTATGTGGACCAGTGCCCATGGTTTTTGCACCACTGAACTCTCAAATGTGCATTGGTCTTTCTAATGAGGAGTTTATGCAACCCTACTATAATATCCCTCTCTATGTAGTTATCGACTGACTGTCTGATCGCCTCCTGCATTGACGTTCTCAGTCACCTGAGGAAGAGTTGCTCTTCTGTTTTTCCTTACATATTGCACTAATGCAGGAGCATTACGGTCATCGAATGTGCACTTTCAACCACAATTTCTGACCCTATTTACTGATGCCTGTCCCATAGATCTAAATGCAGATGTCACTTTAGTCACTGTGCCGATTGAAACACTACACAGCAAAATCAGCAGTGTAAATTCAACACCAATGGCGTCAACTTCAACACTTTATACACATCTATATTCGCCCACACTAAATAGTTATGACAAACAGTTTTCTAATGAGATGAAAAAAACATACATAGTGCCACATTGCCATATTGTGTGACCTGTGCTATTGAGGACTGGTTGTCCACTGTTTGTCCACTTGCTAAAGGCAATGCTGTGTTATATGTGGTGTGCTTGTTGTCCAAAATACGATTTCACTTGAACTACAAACTTCTACAAAATTTTATAGTTGTGGAATAATATTGTACTGTGTGTGTGAGTGGAATTGGGGGTTATAAAAAAAAGCGTTTTAAAATAAAAATAACTCTACAAGAGTTAAATATTGAGTTACATTTTTACATCCTCGACAGTGTTAATATGGCAGCAACTCTATTTAGTGTTAAAAAAAATACACTGGTGGTGTTAACTTTTGACACTACACACTAGTGTTGTGTAATCAACAACAACACTGGCCTGTGTTGACTAGTGTTAAATATCAACTGTTGAGAGAGTTGCTGCAACTCTGTCATAGTGTAAAATATTTAACACCTTTCCAAATCTGTGCCCTGAATCTCTGAAGAAGTACAGTTGAGAACTGCCTCTCTCGCTTGGCTATGAATATCATTTACAAGCTCCTCCATTGACCCTGCCATTGCTTGGACAGTGCTCTCAGCAACACCTGAGTGTAACTGCGCTACGACAGAACCACACACGTTTAAAAGATGATGATTGTCAACAGAAACCTCGGTGGTTACTGGAGTGTCTGTCCACACTGCCTGAGAACTTGAAGGCTCACCACTTTTTTTTTTTTTTCTTTTTGAGTGTCCACATTGTCCATAGTATTTGTCGAAACAGTTTCCCTGTGCAAAATGATAAAGAACATCTCTGCTCTCTATATTTCAAACGTAATGTCTTATAAACCATAGCGAAATCTCAAATGCTGACGAAGCAATGCACAACTTTTGTGGTGTATCTTACAGATAAAACAAATAAACATCTTTGCATCCAAGGACATGTATCACCTCAAATATCAGCATGCAACAGTCTTGCCCTGAGCTCCTTGACTTGGGGACTTTCCTTGGCAATTCCCACGTCCTTGTTGAACACTGTGGTTTGGATAAACATGTAGAAGCTGTTGAGGGATTCATGGTAGTTAACACTGAAGATGAAGTGCGTCTTGAAGAGCTCACCGAAAGCTGCCAGAGATATCTGCATCTTGCAAGGGATGGCCTTGTGGTCAACGATGATGTAGAACCATTGGATGGCGTTTTACTGTTCACCGACACACAGGAGTACGGGCTGTCCTGGTTCCAAACTACCAAGGAAGATCTCAACATTAGCTCCAATCTGCAACAAAAACATAGAGAGGAACTATTAGAAAACACGTGTAACCACTTACATTTTAATGGCACACTAGGCTACTAAATAAATAACAGTTATTGTGGTGTTTATCACACAAATAGAACTGCCAATCAGGCACGGCAGTGTCAAAATAACTGCATAAAAAGTACACTAAAACATGGCATACCCTCAGATATCTCACAACATGGTTGGCAGCTTGACATGAGCTAATTTTAGCACTCTTCTTGTAGCCTTTTGAGGTAGGGGGAAATAGGTGAACCAAAAGTAGAATGGTTGACAAGTCACTGTCCCAATAGAAGAAAGATTGCCAGAAACATTTACATCTGAAAATAGCCTTAAATAAATCCAGTTTATGCAACAGTTTGAAGTAAGTGGGCCATTTAGCCAAAAATCTTCCAGAAATCTCCTCTCCAAACATCATGGTGAAGTCTTGGTCAATCTGCAGAAGAAACACTTTAAGTCCTTGCAACACCTCCCAGACCATCACAAGGTAACTTCCAACTTTTTCTCAAGTGTATACCTTGAGTAATCATTGTTCACAAATAAGTTAATCAAACAAAGGTATGTCTTTCTTACCAAGCCAGAGGTGTCGAGGAAACGAGGGAACACATCCAAGACTGTTGAGGAGTCTTGCTGGTCTTGAACCAGTGTCTGGCGGTATTGAAATGTTGCCCTCATCTTCTGTTTGACAACTGATCCATCAGTTGAGTGTTTTTATAGGGATGTTGCCTCACAGCATTCCTCGCCAAACAGTTGCTTGTCAGTCAGGAGAAAATCCCTCTGGCTCTTTGGACCATGTTGATAGGTAGTGCTGGTGAAGCCTCTCCGGGACTGAACCGCAGTGTTACACTGGACGGTCTTTATCCTGCAGGCCAAGTAGCCAGACCCACTCTCTTCATCATAGTAGTGTTCATCCTAGGGGGCGGCAGGTTGGCCTAGCAGTTAGCAAGACCAGCCCATCACCAGAGGGTCACTGGTTCAATCCCCAGCACCACCAGGAGGGTGCATTCCAGCTGTGAGTTGGTGATTGAAAAATGACTGGTGCCACAGCTACAGTGTCCACCAACACTGCCAAAGTGCCCTTGAGCAAGGCACTCAACCCCCAACTGCTCCAGGCACACTGTCCAGTAGCTGACACCTGCACTGTCCTCTCACCTGGAAAAGCACATGTGTGGTGTGATGTGTGTATATCTAGTCAGAGGTACATGAAGAAACAAATTCACTGCATGTATACATGTGTTAGTGCCAAATAAAGTTGAAAAATCACAGTATCTTTGTGTTTGAGGATTGACAACTCATTTCATTCATTACAAAAATGGAGGTAGCTGTATACCACTTTTGCTGATTCCCGATCAGTGTGGCTTCTTTTCACTCCACTGTTTCTCTCAAGAATCACTGTTGCATCTGATGATTGATATGATGAATCAGACAGCACAGAGGATGAGGCTAAGTAAGTCTTACCTGTAGACCGTTCTGTGGACACCTTGATGGTAAGGTTCCCTGCTTGTAAAAGCTCCTCAAACACATCTGTATCTACATCTGTCCCTGATTCATCTGTCAAGTGGAAGACCAAAATATTGGATTAGAAATTAAAAAAAAACTCTGCTGTGCTGTGCTTTGCTGTAGCAAATTTTGATTACGTTGAGCCAACCCAATGAACAGTACACAGTCTTATAATACTTTGTGCCTTGCTGCTAGAAAAGTGCTTTATAAATAAAGTGTATATTATTATTATTATTATTATTATAGTTAAGACACTTTTTAAACTAGTGCTGCAAACACTTAAAAGAAATAGTGGTCTGAGGCAATGGACCAAGCGAGTGAACCTCCACGAACAATCTAAAAACATCCATTACATAGGGCTACTATATTAACGTATAAACGACCAATATTAGAATATGCATTTATATACCAAGCAATCTATGTATATAGATACAATATGTCCGCACAATAATGACATAAAAGTAGATACATATTAAAAATACATATTTACCCACCCAAATACAGCAAGCAGCTACAAACATATGCACCTACCACATGTACACCTACACTATATGGCCAAAAGTCAGTGGACACCTGACCATCACACCTATATGAGCTTGCTGGACATTCCATTCTAAAACCATGATCATTAATATGGAGTTGGACCCCCCTTTGCTGCTATAACACTCTTCTGGGAAGGCTTTCCACAAGATTTTGGACTGTGTCTGTGGGAATTTGTGCCCATTCAGCCAAAAAAGCATTTGTGAGGTCAGGCAGTGATGTTGGATGAGAAGGCCTGGCTCACAATCAGGGTTCTAATTCCTCCCAAAGGTGTTCAATGGGGTTGAGGTCAGGGCTCTGTGCAGGCGAATTGAGTTCCTCCACACCAAACTCATCTAACCTTGTCTTTATGGACTTCACTCTGTGCACAGGGGCACAGTCATGCTGGAACATCAAAGGGCCTTCCCCAAACTGTTGCCACAAAGTTGGAAGCTGCTCGGCCATGGAAACCCATTTCATGAAGCTCCCGACGCACAGTTCTTGTGCTGATGTTGCTTCCAGAGGCAGTTTGGAACTCTGTAGTGAGTGCTGCAACAGATGATTGGTGATTTTTATGCTCTACACGCTTCAGCACTCATTGGCCCCGCTCTGTGAGATTGCGTGGTCTACCACTTCGTGGCTGAGCTGTTGTTGCTCCTAGGCGCTTACACTTCACAATAATAGCACTTACAGTTGACCGGGGCACATCTAGTAGGGCAGAAATTTCACGAACTGACTTGTGACAAAGATGGCATCCTATGCCAGTGCCACGTTTAAAGTCACTGAGCTCTTTAAGACCCATTCTAAATTCTAAATGTTTGTCAATGGAGAGTTCATCGCTATGTGCTGGATTTTATGCACCTGTTAGCTATGGGTGTGGCTGAAACACCTGAACTCTATAATTAGTAGGGGGTGTCCACTGACTTTTGGTCATATAGTGTATCTTGCGTTGATCTAGCTAGCTTTTAAAGCATGCCTAATCTGTTAACAGCCATACTATATTCATCTGACTTTAGAAACTACAAATGTGCATATCTATACCAAGCAAATTATACATATTAAGAGATATTTCTGTGCAACAGTGACATTAATATTTACCCATCCAAATACAACAAGCAGCTGCAAACATGTGTGTCCTCGCTCTGAAAAAAAAACGTGCATGCTCTGATTAACATTTGACTTCTGTTGACGTAACGGACCAGTGTATGCTTCCAAATTTGCGCCAATTCAGTTAGCAAAAAACGTCCATCCGAAATTTCTCCGTGAGAAAAATATGACTTTAATCATCCCACTTAGCTACACATATGATATAGGCTTATCCTTTTCAATTAGCTAGGCAATACATAACTGTGTTGCATGGTGAGCTAACACTAACTAACGCTAGCTCACCAACTAGACTGCAATTCGATTAAACATATTTGCTTAGACTTACTTACCCATGAATGCCCTTATCACATTTTGAATGATGATCTGATCATGTCCAGTCAAAATAAAAGAGAGTAGCTGGCTGGTCTCCCGCCTGTTTCAGGCTAACACAGACAGGACCGTTGGACTTCTGGGAGTAACACTGGCTCTCTTGTGAAATCAACGCTGTAGAGTTGTTCTCAGAATATGTCATTTGACTCCCTGTATCAACACCAACTCTGTTTGAGGAATAACTACCTTGTAGTTGAATTGACAAGAGTTGAACAAGAGTTGAAATGACTACATTTTTACTCTCAACTCTAACACTGGAAATCTAACACTTTTGATTTTGCTGTGTAGCCAGTTCAGCAGTCTTTGTGACTGAAGCTCCTGCCGTCCGCACCCCAATAATGAACCCTCTTTCAAAGTCATTTAGATCTTTTCCTCTTGCCATCTTGATCCAAAATTGAGGTCAACTGGGCCTTCTCAGTATTTTTATCCATGCCACAGAGCATGATAGGATGTTCATTGCTTAATTGTATAATGCAGTACACCTGTATGGAAGCATCTGTATTTGTTATGTTTCTCCTCTCATTTATTCAGGTTTTTCCTTTAATTTGCCACTCGTCTGTATGATAAGTGGAATGTATGGATGAGAAGTATGGGAAATAACAGCAACATTACTGAGACAAAGAAGAAATGATTGCTTGTGAAAAATATACCAAAATGTGTATATATATAACATATATACATTATTGTATTATATATATATATCTAATGCTGCTGTTAATTTAAATTTGGATTCACACTTCTAAAATTAAAAAGAAAATCACAAAAATGCATTTTCTTCCCTGTGTTGTCTCTTCTAACCCCCTGTGTTCAGTGTTAGCCATGTCTATATGGGATACATATGGCAAACTGTCATCAACATACTTTACACCCAATAATCACAACCACATATGGCTCTCTGTTACTCTGCCTAACAGAGCAGAATGACACACAGAGAGGATGAGACAGATGGAGAAAAAGACAGGGATGGACGGAAAGATGAAGAGGCAGGATAGAGAGCTATCGAGAGATACAGAGAAAGAGAGAGAGCGCGCGAGAGAGAGAGCGCATAATGCATGGCTGGATGTTAAATCTGCTCCATCTCTCTGGGCTTCTAATTTCGGCTGTCGCGATTCGACAGGAAAAATTAAAAGCGCCATGGACGATTGGCTGAGCCGCATGTCATGTCAACTCGTAGGGCGGGGGCGGCGGGTCCCTAGAGCGACCTCAGAGTCTGAAACAGCTGTTGTGCGCTCCATCCGTTTTTCAGATAACTGATTTACTGCTGTATGATGCCCAGCTGTCATGTTGTTTTTATCCTTGTGATGGATAATAACAGGACACCCTGAATTTTTTATTCTCTGAGTTGCCCGCCGCGTGCAGTTTGACTGTGGCAGAAACACAGCTGGAGCACGAGCGCTGTCCGCTGTGCTGAAAGCCTCACAATCTGCCAGGAGAGCAGAGGCGGGAGTTTCTTTTTGGTGAGACATGAGGAGGAAAAAGCTTCCTTTGGCGGGCTTTTTACTGGCCTGGAAACTCGTTCTGATTCTGAGGTAAGACCTGTCTGTCTGTCTCTCTGTCTGTCTGTCTGTTAACCTGTCAGTTAACTTAACCAACTGACTCTTGGTTACCAGTGTGTCTATCTGACTGTCAGCCTGTCTGTCTATCTGTCTGATTGTCTGTTTCCTTGTCAGTCTGTTAAACTGTCTGTCTGTCTACCTGTTAACCTGTCTATTCATTTGTCTGTGGCTTACGGTTAACCTGCCTGTCTGTTAACCTGTCTGTCAGACTGTGTGTAAACCTGTCTGACAGTCTGTCTACCCGTCTATCTGTTTACCTATCTGACTTTTAACCTGTCTGACTACCTGTCTACCTGTCTGACAGTCTGACTGTTAACATGTCTCACTATCTGTCTGACTATTGGTTGTACTGTCTGCCTGACTGTTAACCTGTTTGAATCTGTCAACCTGTCTGCCTGTCTGATTCTCTGTTAATCTTTATGCCTGACTGTTAACATGTCTGACTGTTGTTTACCCTGTCTGTCTGACTGTTGGTTGCCCTGTCTGCCCCGACTGCTAACATTTCCGACTGTCTGTTTACCTGTCTGACTGTGTTTCCCTGTCTGTCTGACTGTTAACCTGTCTACCTGTCTGATTCTCTGTTAATCTGTCTGTCTGTATTTTAACCTGTCTGTCTGACTGTCTGTTAACCTATCTGACAATGTATCTACCTGTCTGTCAACCGGTGTGATTGTCTGTTAACCTGTCTGTCTGTTTAGCTGTCTGTGAACTTGTCTGTCTGTAACTATAATGTCAGTGTGTGTGACTTGGTTGCTCCTGATCAGCTTGTTTACCCTTAACACACATAAACCTAGTGAGTGATACATTTGAGCTCATGTTTTACAAACCAAACATTACAATGTGAACCACAAACCAAAAATACAGAAAGTGTCCTGTATTGTAGTTTCGAGCAGCAAGAAGTGTTCACGTATTTGTGTTGGGTATTTTCTAGTAGTATTTACTAGATGAAAATTGAGATGACATTTTTTCTGATTCTGAACTGCATTTTCTATTTATTGAACCATCTGGAAGCTGAGGTAACCAGTATTTTCTAGTAGTAGCTGTGGTTGTTCAGAAAATGCTCTGATCTGGACTGCTGGTATAGTAAATGTCCATCTCTTGTGGGGCTTGGGTAAGAAGCAGGCAAGAGACAGTGAGTTTGTTTCCTTTTTAGTTGAGTTAGTTGCAAGGTATGTATGGAGGTATGCATGTACAGTATGTATGTATGGTTTTCTGGAAAGAGGAGAAACATAAATGGCATATGCAGATGGTAACTGACATTGTGAATAAATATATATTATATATTATATTACTTATAGTTATGTTGTTACAATGAATAAATGTGAATGGACTGAATTAACAATCAATGGATGTGTTTGAGTAACATAACAATTGATGTAGCTGTTAACCCCTTTAACCTTTAACAAACATTGATATAGGTGCTGTATCAAATTGGAAGTGGAAGCAAGTGGAGTGGCTTGTACTTTGGATAGTTGATTTAAGTAAATAAGAATAATAATTAGAAAATAAATGTGCTTTGCTTGGCCTTATTCAAATAATTATAAGACCACAATTGAAAAAAATTCAAACAAATGTTGAATAAAATTAAACTTGTAGCTTTGAGCTACAAATTTGTGCCCTGGTCTGACAGTAGCTCGTGTGGGTTCCCCGATGGGTGATAAATCTTCTCGGTGACAGAAGAAAGGCATCAACATTTACTGTTAAGGAGGTCTAAGTGTACACACCTGGTTGTCAGGCATTTAAAGATCACCCCACTGCTTCTCCTGGCGTCTGCCAATCTTCACAAAGAGAGGCACAAAGCAGTCAACAGCAGAGGAGACTCTGTGAAATCTTAACCTTTTCTTTTTCCTTCAGGAGAAGCTCAGAGGCAGAGTAATAACTAAAAGTCCGGACAGTTCTCTTTTTCTCAAGAGCACCAGGCTTCTAGTTCAGGTGGAAGATTGGGGTCATCCCAGTCACGTTTTCTGGTCTGTGATAGCTAGCCCGGTGGATTGTACTGATTCACCAGAACTTTAAATATGTTCCGCATGGTGGTTGGCTGGCACTCCAAGGTGTGATGTCTCGGAGATCTGTTGGGCAGTGTCAGAGTAGGCCAGTGGCTGGTTCAAAATGGTCAGTACGGTGCTGGGTGAGCCACAGTTCAGTGCTTTCTGATCTGGCAGCAGGAGCTATTGAGAGACAAAAGTAGGCTGGTTGCTCAAAGCCTTTAAATGCTAGAAGCTGGCGCATCCTGTCAATCAAGAGCTTGGCCGATTCCAATGGTTGGAAGACATCCCACTACTCCAAGGAGAGTGGGATGTCTTCATTGCCCTCCTGAAGGTCACGCACGTGTTTCTGAAGAGCAAATATAGAACAACAGAGGCTGCCTGTGGTGCCAAAGGGCATGACTTGCCACTGATAGATGTCCGAGAGCTTATCCCACCTCATGTTCCTCCAGATGAAGCAGAGCAGTGGCTGATTCTCTGAAAGGAGTCGCACCTGATGAAACATGGCCTGAATGTCACTGCTGATGACGACAGCATACTGCTGGAAATGAAGAAGGAGCCCCAGGAAAGGTGGACCCAGGGTTGCCCCAGGTAGCAGCTGCTGGTTCAAGAGAAAGGCCTTGCTAAACATAGGAGAAATTGAATGCCAAATGGTTTTTGTCATTGTGGTGCACCAGATGGTGCAGGATAAACCACGACTCCGATGTCTGGTCAGCTGCATCCTGGTCTAGCTTGACCACATATCCTGAGTCAAAGAGTTTCTGGATCTCAGCATTATAGATATCTTCCCTCCCTGAGATTGACCATCACAGCCTTTTTGGTAGCCTGCAAAAGGGGAGCACCTCTTGGACGAAGCAAGGGGTTAGCATATTGCAGCACTCTACCAATCTGGGACCTGGATTCTAAGATTTGGATGGCGTCATGGTCTTGACAAGACCGTGTGACCAGCTTCTTACTGCCATATGGGGGGATTTCAAGTTGTCAGAGCTGCTCCACCTGCTGGTACACATTGTTGGCCATCAGACTAATGGAAGCAAAAAGCATTGCTGAGTCTGTATTTGATGTGGAAGGAGGACACCAGGACCCTTGAGGGCCCTGTCAAGCTGAGTCCACACAGCTGCTGGTCCACCCGCTGGGCCTAACTTCACTGGATCCTTGGCTGTGATCAAACTTATATGATCAGACCCGATGAGGAGCAGCAGTTGGGCTCTGTCAAAGCCAAAGATTGGTCTTCTCTGGAGGTGATTGTAGCGCCTCTGTAAAGCTGCTATAGGATAGGATTGTTCAACAAGGTCCAACTGTAAAGGTTCCTTCTATGCTGCTATAACAAAATAGACATCTCCTTTTGAACTACTTTTTGTAAGGTGATTGGGATTTGGACAACTGATGAGCTGGTTTCACTTCCTCTTCTGGCCCAACTGATCCTTGATAGATTTTTTATGGGCTGGAGTCTGACTTTTGTAGAGGAAGGTGGGTTACTCTGTGTAATTTGTGGTAGCTTATTAGTATGATGCTGCTATGTTATTTTCAAGGACAAACATTGTGTAGCACGTGTAAGGTACTATGAGACATAGCAAATTGGCCAGAGTGCAATCAGTTATAACCACAGTCTGAAATGTGAAAATAACACAATATGTGTGATAGCCAGCAGTTTTACCTTGGAAAATATAGCCCAACTCCTCATCTCCACTATCAGGATTTCCTCCCAGTAAAGTTTTCAATGTTTTTTTTGCCATCAGCTTAAATGTCTTTGGTAAGTGGGTGACATACTGTAGTAACGTCTGCTACATTTATGTTGAACAGGCTTTAGTATTCAAATATTAGGCTTTTCTGAAACTCACACAAGTGTTGTAGCCTAAAACTTTGGAAAGCTTCAGCATGAAAAGCAGCTGTAAAAGATCAAAGCAGCAGTAAATCTTCTTAGAAGGTCATGGATGGATACGAAGACAAAATTTAACCGGCTTACAGTCTATCTGTCATTCAGCGAGAGTTGGACCGAATCTGCCTCCAGCTTGTCATCCCCTTATGAAGATGAAACTTCTTTGTTTCTCTCTTTCATTCACACTTTCTTTTTTTCTTACCAGTGGTAGGCTGTGTTCTGCTAAATGTAGAAAGGCAATATCTATGGTTTATGGTCACATCATACCACAGCACTACTGCTACTGCTACTGCTACTGCAATGTATATTTTAATCAAGCATGCAGCATTCTTTAAACTGTGTGTGTGTGTGTGTGTGTGAGTGATATGCTGTATGTGAATACAGCCCTAGTCAATTATGTAACAGCTGATTTCACAATGCTGTTACTGTTCTCTCTGGGATATACATTATTACAACAACCATCCATCTTCTGTTCTCTGGGTAGAGCAAGGCATTAACACTGCCAGGGTTGGGGGTTCCAATTCTTATTGGTCCACCCATCCAAAACTGTATGCACCCATGGTGCATTTAAAATAACCCATGTTATGTTAAATATGTGATGAGAAAATATATTCTATTTAATGTTTGTACGATTTGCTTCTGCAATTAGAATCATTTCAACTTCAAATTTTAAACTTCATCTAATTATTTCATTTTTATCTTTAAAGTGAACTGACAAAGAAACTACAATTTTGCATTTGCACCAGTGTTACATTCATTATAACACCAATATCGTGCACATTCCAGAAATTGAGAAAAAATTTTAAATTTTATAGATTTCATTAATTTCTAGCAGTTTTCTACACTGTCAGCTGTCAATTATAGTTTGATCTCTATAATGGTTTTAGTATTCTCTGTCTCTCTCCATCACAAGCCTATGCAAACCTCTGGCCTCAGAGAACATTTTTGGTCCACAATTCCGAGAAACAAAGCTTCCAACACAGTGATAGCACACATTGACTGTTGAACTTTCACATATAACAAGGATTTTTATATTCTCTAAAGCCTAGTGGCTGCAAATATTCATAAGTAAACATCAATACCATAAAATTTTTCTCATTTCTTAAATAACCTCTCAACCCCCCACCCTCTCAGGGGTTGTGACCCTGAGTTTGACCACAACTGCTCTAAAAGCTGCATGGGGAAAATACTTTGTTTTGTGGCATAAAATTTTCCTTTTTTGTGGAACGTGTGTGTGTGTGTGCATGTTCCGGGAGGATTATTTTTCTTGATCTTTGAGGTAAACAGCAAGTGCTTACCTCACACAACACAGTATACTGCCCTGCCTTCACACACACATACACATACACCTGCAGAAAAGAATGCTCCTAAGTAAATTACTGTTGAGTTTTTGTTAGCATTTTTACGATTGAACACAGAGAGTAATAGACAGAGAGAGAGTCATGGTGTGGTCATGGTGTGGTTTTCACATGTCAACAGACAATCCAAAATGTTTTCACATTGTGTTACTGAGGTAACTTGGTGTTAAAGTAATTCCTTAGGAGTAGCGTCATCATTAGTGTTTGACTGATATGAGTTTTTTGAGGGCTGTTCTTGATATTTTTTGACTGAAACTGCTGATAGCTGGTATTTTCGATATTAAAATATATCGGCGCAATTTTCATGCCAAAAAATTCCCCAAATTAAAAGGATTCAGTGTTTCTTTTTTCCACCCTGACTTTTTTCTAGTCAGGGTGGAAAAGCCTCTAAAAACAGTAATTAGACCATTGGACGCTAAAACCCAGAAAAATTGAAACCCAGGATAATAATAATAACCATCACCCTGCATAATTGTGTGGAATCTGACTAAAATGTCTTTAAAAAGTAGAATTAATTCAGGTAAAGGGCTTCCCATTGACAACAAGTGTAGTATTGATCAATTCTAGAATAAATATGTCATCAACCAAACTTTATAGGCATTATATCCATCATACCAGAGGTGGACGACACTGATTGGACCAGGTCAAATTTTTAATGAAATGATTGATCGGCAAACCCGTATACTGGTTTAACCATAGTAATCACACATTCAATATAAATGGTTCACGAAATTCAAATTTAATTTAATCTTCACAGAAATTGAGTGCCATAATATTTATTGCTGAAGTTACAATTAGATAATTTGTGCCTGTATGTGTGTGTTTCTGTCATTGCCCCTATTGTAACGGTGCATGACAAATTTGACCAAAAGAGCTTTTGTTACTGTTGAAGTAAACACGTGGCTAAAGAGCACAGTTAAATGCTGCACTG
>OOFE01032170.1:3479-23503 GCA_900323365.1 Monocentris japonica | reverse complement strand
ACCGCTGGCTTGTAGTTAAACTAATATTCCGCGGTGTGCATCTGTAACCCCTTCTATTCGGCTCTTAATCAGCAGACTGAAGAGACCACGCGACAACTTCTCTGAGGTTCACAGCGTTTATTTTGATCAGATCTGGCACATAAACACACAAATAATTGTGTTTGGGTGGTGAAACATCAGACAGGTTACTGGATACTGCCCCAGACTAACATCGTCAGCAGGCAAAAGGGCCGAGCCGATGAATTCCAGTAGCTATAATTACTACCACCAGCCACATGAGGGTGCTCAAATACAACAACTAAAAATACCCTTGAATAGGTAAACATGGGATTTAAGAACAATTCTTCAAGGAAATAAATAACAAAACCATGAATAAAGAATAGATGTAGGAATGAATTTTGGCGAACTTCATCTATCAATAACAACCCTGTTACACATGCACATTTTTTATTTACTTATTTATTCTTTTATTTATTCCTCTGTATATTTTCCTATATATTTTCTTATTCTTTTTATGGCACTCCTATGACTCCATATGGCCCTGCCATCCTGCTTCCAAGAAACTCAATTTGAAACAATTTTGAATTCTTTTGTACTGGGGCACGCTAAGGGAAAAAATACTACTCTTGCTATGAGGACCCACCAACAATAGGCCTGCAATCTATTTAAGGTCTTGACTTATTGTTGAATAAACCAGGACATTCACTGTGGCCTGTGGTTTAGGTCGCACTCAGATCTGAGGAAAGAGATCTTGAGATGCATCCAGGAGATTTGTGCCAACCACTAACTGCCTCATTTAAGCGACACGTCGGCCAACACCAACCATCTGCTCCCCAGCACGGCAGCCTGGTCCTCGGGGAGCAAACTCTGCAGGCCCCTGGTCCAACTGGATCAGACACCCGCTCATGAAGGAACCTACAGCAGAGATCTCACAGGGATGAGACATTTCAGTTACAATTCAGGATTCAGAATATTTTGCACAAAACTCAATTCCCAATTTCCTGCTTTACCAGTTTGGTCAGGACATAAATGGATTCAGTCCCAAAAGTGTTCTATTTTCTATGTTGTAGTTTTATTTGTCGATTTTTAGGGTATTTTCTTGGGCATTATTTTCACTATGGCATTGCCAATACAGTAGTAAAGAACATATCGCGTATTACTGCATTTATAAAAATCTGAATTTGACAAATATCTGAAAACGTAGACAAAAAATGACGAAGATTGGTTAATTTGAAAATAATCAGGTTCGTGCTATAAAACCGTTATGATTGTGTTCATATTAGCAGTCTCCCCTTAGTACAGGGATCTAACGGTGCATCCACAGCAGGTCTGACGTCAGGCCGACAAGGAGACGTGGCACGGGGATGATTTAAATCATCAGCACCGTTTAACCGAGCGACCAGTCCTCATTCAGCAGGGTGGAAGGAGCCAGGAAGTCACGGTATCCCTGACAAACACACCCTTTAGGAAACAAACATGGCTTCAAATAATGGTTCAGTCGGCAAGTGGGAAGTAGTGAAGAAAGGAAAGAAAAATACCAGCTCAGGAGGAGGAAAAACCTCGACTGAAAAGAAATCCGGTGGCGGGGGAAGGAAAGCCCTGACCGAATCTAACCTGCCGTCCCGACGTAAGTGAACACGGCCCACTCCAAACGGTTATTTCGTGACCCACTTCCCTTATTTCAAAAGTTGAATAGAGATATTCAGGGATGTAGCTGGCTAGGTAGCTGGGTCCACGCCGACCACACTGCTTAAACTGGCTAGTTTAACATTGAGGTTTTGTCGGATAACGCTGTAACGTCAGTGCTGCAAAGAAAGATGGCTCATTTAGTGTCAGCTGGTTTGACAAGCTAGCTAGCCTAGCCTAGCCTAGCCTCGCGCACTACTTGGTCCGCTAACTTGAGGTTACCCCGTTTGCGGTTTGCCCAGTTTAAGGCTATGTGAGTTACCAATCAATTTAATGTTAGCTTTTCTACAATTGACAAAATAATGAGAAGCTAACTGTCTGGTAAAACGCTTTTGGACTACGAGCCCCAGTCACATACAGCAAGTAACTAGCGATAGCTGGTCACCTAGCATGTGTAGCTTGCCAGCAGCTAGCCGTTCAAGCAATGTCTCAACAGATGTAACGCCATCACAGCGAGCAGCTGCAGCTCTGAAGCATGCTAGCCACGTTGTGTCAATTTGTAGTTCTCCTATTGTTACTTTACAGGCTGTTACGCTGCTCATTGCATTTCCACGGTATAAAATGTATAGGACTTCCATATCAGCCTATTTCCTGTGACAGCTGTCCCATAGTGACAGCTGTCACAGGTGCTGAGTGATTACTTATTGATTGGTTTGCCTATGGATTTGATGATTTGAAAGCCCTACAGATCCCTATTCATGAGCTCTTAAGAAATACAAGTGAAAATCAAGTCACTTAAAATTATATAAAGTATGCAGGTTATAGCTCTCCTGCATTGTTTAAGAGGCAATGTTATGTCAAGCGGGGGGATGGATGTGCTGTAGCCCCATCTTTCATATGGAGAGAGGGTTAATCTTTCATCTGGAGAGAAAGTCATGACAAACTGCATTCTTAAGTTAAGTTATGTTCTTTGTGGCATGTCAATTTGCCAATGAGCAAGGCAATATTATTATTTTTTAATGGAGTTTGGCTTGACATTTTCTAAAATGGAGAACGAAGATGTGCTGCAGACATGGGTCTACTATGAGTGCACACGCTGATGTTTTTAAATGGCAACTGGCAGCTGCCTTTACTCTAGATGATCAGAGAAAGAGTTGGGTTTAGTCTGCATACCTGTGTATATACAGGTATGCTACACTACTTTTTCCACAAGTATGGTTATTAAAGCACTGCAAAACGGGTTGATTGATATGATCAGCCCTATCTCTGCAGCTGCTACTTGTTTGTGCACCATCTTTATCAGTGATTCAACCAGTCCAAAGTCTGTCTGTCTTTTAGAATAGGGGAGCACAGTGACAGTGTTTGTGCCAAAAGAGAGGATGATGAAGGACACAGAAAGAGATTCAGAGTGTGGACTAAAAGGAATACGCTGACTTTCTGGTAAACAAACTCTCTAAGCAACGTAGCATTGTGTGACGTATTTGCTTTTAAGAGCAGTAGCTTGTGCTGACCACTAAACGTGCTGTGTGCTGCAGCATTAGCATTAACCACAAAAAATTTGATTCATACTGAACACAGAGGTGAAACTGTGACCAATCTTGTCACACAATGGTGACTTTATCAAAGAGTCAAATCCAGCCATGTGTTTGTCAACAATCTGAATAAAATATACTTTAAGAGTAAAGATTGTAATCACATTTGTAGTAGGGCTGGGTGATAAACCGAAAATGTACCGAAACCGACATTAACGTTGTCTTACAGACAGGATTTTACAATAATTTTGATAAACAACATCTATGCACACACATTATAAGCTTGCTTCTAAAGAGGTTTGCCAGTTCAGGTTGAATTTAATTCTGGGTTTTTACACCTTTCCCCAATATTAAACTGCTACTTTTTGTTTTCCTGCTAAACAACAACATTGGAACATGGCATATACCAAATTCTGCTTTTCTTAATAAGCCATAGATTGCAGCCAAGCGCGCAATGTGTATCCTTTTTTTCTTATTTTTTTAATGAAATAGACAGATGAGGCAACTCGTGCACTTGAGAGAAGAGAAGGGAGAACTGAGCGGAAGTTCACACAAGTGCTGCACTTTAAAATTGAAAATGAATAATAATTAAATGCTTGAATCAAATTATAAAACGAAGGCCTCGTTCAAAAGTCTAGAATAATAGAGGTCAATTTCTGGCAAAACGATAGGCTGACTGGCAACCCTACGTGTAGAGCTTCCCGTGCCCTGACATTTGAGCGATTTGACCGAAAATGAGCAATGACACAAGAAATCCAAGTGCCAGTGGTAATGAAGATGTTTCGGTGGCAAAGAAGGATGCCATTTCAGTTGTCTGGACATACTGTACATACTTTTGTATGTTATGGACATTTCTTTGACACTCTTATGGAAAGTAACATCTGAATTTTTTATTTTTTTTATTATTTATTCTTTTATTTATCATTATTGTCACAAATGGGACAAATAGTTGTGTTTGAAAATTTTTGTCCATATCGCCCATTTGTTGATAGTTTTGCCTCCATCCATATTTGCCATCAGTCAAGGAACCATTCAACATTAAAGGGTGTTTTATGCCTTTTTAATTTGCAAAGAATTATGGGAAATCCAAATTGAGAAATTGTCCGGTCTCTGCACCTGAGCAGTGAAAAATGAAATGGACTGACACTCCAAAAGGGGGTGTTAACACATCAGGATATTGCAGGGGATTCCCCGAGTGCAGCGTGAGAAGGAAATGTAAAACAATTGCAAATGAAATTCAGCCCATGTCACACAAGCAGGTTCATATTTGTGCTGCCAGGGATATTTTTTCTGTGCTTTTTTTTTTAAGTTTTAAGATACAGTTGATGCATGATTTCAATTTTTGTTCTGGGAATTGTCCAACCTCTGAATGGTGTCACCTGCCAGAAAAGAGATGGCAAGCCCTGTGTTAGAATGACATGATAAGAGGAGAAAGGCTTGCCTTGGTTCAGTCAGTGCTGTGTGAGTGACTGTATAGTGTCTGTTGGCTCTGTGTCTGTGAAGAATCCTATCAACTATTCTTCTGCTGGTGTTAGAATCCATTCCTCCCTGCTGGACGGCCATGTTGGGTGAACACCTCTGATTACACGCTACCACACCACCAACAACCCCTGCTGGCAAACCCCCAGCTTTCCACTCCATTAAAGGAATATCCAGACTTTTGGCAAATAAAATCAACTTTAGCTTGTGTGGTGAGAAGATGGATGGCAGTTTCACCTCAGTGTGTCCAGTATTTTAATATGCTATGGTGCATATCAGGGCTTGACAATAAGGAGTGCCCAGTGGCCTGGGGCCACTAAGAGGTTGACTCGGGCCAATTGATTGGTCAGTCATAGGCCAAAACGGGCCAGTGCACTGAAAAATGTTTCTGTTCCTACTATTTTTCACCCAGTGATGAGCATGATCTTTGCCTCTCTGCTCTGAAACTGGCCCACACCTTTTCTGACCGAACAGATTTGACGCCACCTCAGCATGGCAGACTAGTGTAGAGTGGATATGGCGGCTGCAACTTCAAACTATGAGGTGAAAAGGAAAAGACATTTTCTGTCATGCTGGAAGCAACAGTTTCAGGTGGAAAATGACAAATTAATCCACGCAGTGTTTCAGTAATAAAGCGGATCGAGAAGGGTCATTTTATAAAGAAACCGCAAATTAACTTAAATAAACCCTCGATGCCACGATTAAAAACTGACAGCATTCGATCTGTGTGCTTGCAAAGCGAGTTGTTGACAACCCATCGTGAGGCCCATTTAATTTATTAGCAAGGTGGATGAATGTAGAGATGCACCGGCTAATTAATAGCCTATTAAAAAAAAAGGGAGTGGACATGGGATCCCAGCATTAAACAGATGTGGCGTGTCTTAAGGCAGAGTTATACTTGATACATGTAAACTTCCAATGTGTAGCTACACAGAGAGTGGGCTTTATGGGCAAGTGTAGCCTGCAGATAGGTAAACATGCACACCTCCCAAATTGCAACGTGTTGCGCGTATCAAACAAACTCTGATTGGTGGAGCAGGGGAGTTAGCCGGAAAGCCAATGGATCTTTCTCATCATGCATTCTACTCCATTCTTGTATCCTCCATGATGCGTTTTACACAATATCTAACGGCCAAAGTATAATTCCAAAACAAAAGAACGCTGAGGAAGGATAAAGATGCCGGAAGTTAACCGAAGATGCATCGGATGGTGACTTGATGGACGAGAACGAATGGGAAGCCTCAAGATTCATTGCGAGAACAACACATCACGTCCAAACAGTATAGAGATGGTGAAAACTGCTAAAATGAACAGCTATGTCTTGACTGATTACATGACGTCAAGCACACAGCCCATCTCAAACTGTAAGGATGTTTTTGCTGTGCTCACGTTCTTGACAAGTTTGTTCTCTCCAAAACAACATTCTCCACAAGTATCACCTTGGCATGTCTGGATCTGATAATCGCCTAGTGTATCAAACCTCTAAGCAGTCCTAGCTAACAGCAAAGAATGTTGAGATGCCACAGTGGAAAAACCCAATTAAATCTGATTGCTGCACATATTACACACTACAGTGCTCCCAACCTTTTTATGAGGTGCACTGTGTCGCCTCTAACACCATAGCTAAATATGGTGAGGTGCGCACTAATGTTTCTGCTTCAGCTTGTTGACGTGATTCCCAGCTAAACCTCCTAATTAGACCCTGGCCAGCAACCTCACTGTCCCCTCTCATTGTCCGGCTTCCTCTGATTACCTCATTCTCAACCTCTCCATGCTTCCCTTGCCGCTCAGCTCTGCACCGTGGTAATGTTCACTAAGCTGGTTAAGATTACACACCCGGCCTGGCCGAGCCTTGACCTGCCTTCAGCTGAGCCATACACAGTGATGAAGGCTCGGTTCAATGATGAAAAAAGGCATGGAAATTTTAGCAGCCTGTTAGTTCAGCCTCCCAGGCATGCTAGTAGTTGTGAAGTCCTCGTGCACCAAAATTGGAATGGGGCTGACTGGGGAGGGCATGCAGATTCCAGTCAGTGAGGTTTGTGGGACTGGTTCTTTAAAAATTCTTTTGCTCCTTTCTTGAAGCAGTTACAGGGGTAAGAAATGCTGTGATACAACAAGCCCCTCCTATGTAATCCACCTACACACACCAGATACAGATTTAGCTCTCTGAGCAACATATAGACTGGTCAGTGAGCAACTGGTAACCCCTGTCAACACGTACTAAGTTTGTGGGTGGGTTGGGCTGGAGTTGTCTTGCGCAGTCGTGGAGCCATAACTAAATGTCTGTTGGTACATGAACTAGGGTTAGACTGATTATATCAGTTTCACAATATATCTGGCCGATATTGGCCTTTTATTAAATATTGGTTATCAGTCAGTCATGTGGTCATCTGCTGACATGATGGAGGTTCTTCCTTGACCACAGCTACAGTCTATAAAATGTGAGATAAAATTGGCTTTTCTTTGCACATTTTATTCATTTAATTGTTCAATTATGTAAATTATATATATATATCAGCCATAACATTAAAACCACTGACAGGTGAAGTGAATAACATCGATTATCTCGTTACAATGTCACCTGTCAAGGGGTGGGATATATTGGGAAGCAAGTGAACAGTCAGTTCTTGAAGTTGATGTGTTGGAAGCAGGAAAAATGGGCAAGCGTAAGGATCTGAGCGACTTTGACAAGGGCCAAATTGTGATGGCTAGACGACTGGGTCAGAGCGACAGGTCTTGTGGGGTGTTCCCGGTATGCAGTGGTTAGTACCTACCAAAAGTGGTCCAAGGAAGGACAACCAGTGAACCGGCGACAGGGTCATGGGCACCCAAGGCTCATTGATGCGAGTGTGGTGCGAATGCTAGCCCGTCTGGTCCGATCCCACAGAAGAGCTATTGAGCACAAATTGCTGAAAAAGTTAATGCTGGCTATCATGCACTGTGTCAGTGTGTCAGAACACACAGTGCATCGCAGCTGGCTGCGTATGGGACTGCGTAGCCACAGACCGTCAAGGTGGGCCCATGTTGACCCATGTCCAACGCCAAAAGTGCCTACAATGGGCACGTGAGTGTCAGAACTGGACCATGGAGCAATGGAAGAAGGTGACCTGGTCTGATGAATCACGTTTTCTTTTACATCATGTGGACGGCCAGATATGTGTGCGTTGTTTACCTGGGGAAGAGATGGCACCAGGATGCACTATGGGAAGACGGCAAGCCGGTGGAGGCAGTGTGATGCTCTGGGCAATGTTCTGCTGGGAAACCTTGGGTCCTGGCATTCATGTGGATGTTACATTGACATGGTCCACCTACCTGAACCTACTTCATGGCAACGGTACTCCCTGATGGCAGTGGCCTCTTTCAGCAGGATAATGCATCCTGCCACACTGCAAAAATTGTTCAGGAATGGAGGAACATGCTAAAGAGTTCAAGGTGTTGACTTGGCCTCCAAATTCCCAAGATCTAATCCGATCGAGCATCTGTGGGATGTGCTGGAAAAACAAGTTCGATCCATGGAGGCCCCACCTCGCAACTTACAGGACTTAAAGGATCTGCTGCTAACATCTTGGTGCCAGATAATAATCAATACAAAAGTATCTGTACCAGTATCAGCTTTCAAAAAATTATATTTAATATGGACACTGATTCCACTTACCTGAACTGTATATAGTTTCACAAGGGGTCAGTAACACACAAGGGAGTGCTTAGAATGCTGCTGGTGCTTAACTGTATTCCTTTGTGAATTGTTTTAAGTGTTGCATAAATTTTGTCTTGGATAATAACAACCCATTACACAAGCCATAGAGGGAGGGTGGGCAGGACAAGGAAGTGTTGAAAGGGAGGGGAGCGAGAGGGGGGAAGGGAATGTCCATGGTTTCAAGGATCAACTTGGTTTTCAGGATACAGGGGGTGGATCACAAAGAGATATAGAAGCCACAGAAGGTTTGAAAAGAAGCTACAAGCTCACAGATCTGCTGCCTTGTTTTCTTTAGCGCCCCTGAAGATGTCAGAGACTGTGTTTGAAGGCTTTGAGAAGATGGGGAAGAAACAGAACAAGGAGCAAGTTCCACCGCCAGCCGAGCCTCAACAGAAGAAGCCCTCATCAAACAAACCACCCAAGAAATCAAACTCTAGCAATACACACACACCCACAACTCACAACAACCTTGAGGAGGCCTTCAAAGCTGTGAGTAATGTACTTGGAAGATGCTGTATGTGCTTTTTATCTAAATTGATTTATGCCGTATTGATTTCCACCAGCTTAGCTAACAATTGCAATAAAGAAATCTGAGAATTTTTCAAAACCAAAAAACTGGTGTAAGACCTTTGTCGATGACCCGAAATAAATCTCTGACATAGATAAACGAGCTGTACTATGTGAAGGTTTAGAAACCCTGAAATATCTTCTTATACTAAAACACACACACAGAAACAAGGCTGTATTGTGGAAAGTGAGGACGAAGTATCACATGCTGAATCACAGTTTCATCTTTGCATAATGGCCATTTTGTTTTGAGTTTGAGTGCACTCTTGATGTTTTCTCTGTCTTGTTCTATTTTTAGTTGGACGTAGGGGAGCTGAAGCAGCAGTTGGCTCGCAGTCAGACTCTGTTCCCAGAAAACCCATCAGTGTGGGTCAAAGACCTGGCAGGATACCTCAACGTCAAGCTGACTGCCCCAGAGACTGAGCCCACACTTAGCAGTTATGCTCATGGTCTGTCAAACTAAACTGCTTAGTTTTTTAAAAATTGACTAACAAATGATGTAGGACAAAATACTCAACATTTTCACTATAGCCTTTTGTGACCTCATTTTCTATTTTGTCCAAAGATATAATACTTAATAAAATACCCTTCCCTTCATTACCCCCAGCACCCACAGACAGTTCATCCTACATCCATTGGAACACACATACACCAAGGCATTTTTTTAATATATTATTAGAAAGCTATAATCTATAAACTCCATGGATTTAAAACCACAGTCAAACTCAACTACAACCTTGCATCAGCTTCTAGAACTATATCGTTGGCATTTAGCAGAAACATATCTCCAGTTTTGCCATTAATTTACTTTTTTTGAAACATAAATGATGGTGGATATTATCTCTCATGTTTAAAATGACCCTGAGACTAATCCAACCCATTGATAATGCATTATAAAATGTCAAACATACACAGGTGTCAATGGGCAAATTGTCCTGTTGTCTCAGTTCCTTGCACATAGACTTTTTGATATTCAGAACACTGATACTATCCTCTATCAAAAGTCAACACTTATTCATATCGATCTTCTTTGTCTTTTGTGCACAGACTACCCATACTGCCTTACTGGAAAAGAGCTGAGGGGCGTGATCAAGGGTCTCATCGGACGATGCAGCGACACTCTGCCAGACTTCTTTGACCACTGTGTTTACACCATGCTCAGGGAGCTGGACAAACAGTCAGGTAGGTGATTACATGCAGGGCATACTAGTGGTTTGTGCAGCAGAACAAGACGTAATACATGTTGTACACTTGCAATTATTAGGGTTAAAAACCCAATTCCTCTATTAACTATACATGGTGTACTGTCTAATGTCTGGCCCGGACAGCTCAGTTGGTAGAGCATGAGACTCTCAGGGTTGTGGGTTCGATCCCCACGTAGTGTAAACTGTAACTTGTAAGTCGCTTTGGATAAAAGCGTCTGCTAAATGACTGTAATGTAATGGAAAAAGAAACACAAGCATAACAAGTTAACGTATCATCCCCCATGGGCCAATCAGTAATAAGATGCATCATCCAAATTTCATTAAAATCGGACCAGTTATGGCCTGCAAGAAGAAATTTTGACCTTTAGTTATGGTGTCCCTATTAAATCATTCAGTGTAATGTTTTTAAATGCCCAACAAAGTGCATCATCCCTCCACGTTCTGTCAAAATTGGACCAGTGGTGAAATATTACATTTGAGTTTAAAATTTTGAACTTTAATTATAACACTCCCATTAGGCCAATCAGATAGCTGAGTGTGTGTAGTTCCATGTCAATTAGATTTATGTGTAGGAGTGAAATTCGACCTTTCACCTGAGATTTCACGTTTGATGAATGGACAGTCATTAGCACCACCACCCCCACCACCCAAGATGTGACACCTTTTTCCCCTCCCTGTTTCCAGGAGAGCCGCTGCATGGCTATAGAGTTTGCATTCAGGCAATCCTACAGGACAGACCCAGAATAGCTACCCAAAACCTGGCTGAGGTGAGAGAGTGTGTGTGTGTGTCCTCGAGTCCAGCAGATAACTGGTGTGTTACTGCTCCACTGAACTTGTCTGCTGACCTGTCTCTGACTGTACTCGTTTAATATGAAGCAACAAAATACATTGCATGATTGATTCTTCTTCTTCTTACCAATGACAGTCCCACTGTCAGGCCATAACTTGTGCAGCCAACCAATGTGTATACTGGTCATTATCCAGTTCCATTATCCCATTTGCATCTGCAGTAATCTTTCTCAGACATTGTAATGCCCTCTCTTCCTGCCTGCCCTCACCTCTAGTATCTGGAGTTGTTGCGATCGGTGCAGAATCGTCCAGTGAAGTGTCTGACAATCATGTGGGCTCTGGGCCAGGCTGGATTTTACGACCTCAGCCAGGGACTACGAGGTGATACACAATCGCACAAACACACACACATGGCATATAATGTGATTTACTCACTCACTCACTCACTCATAAATGTGCAATGCCATATAATCCTTGACGGATGTACTGTAAATATTTCATTGTCCACAGTGGTTTACTGCTGCTAGTCTGTAGCTCTCCCCTATCTCCCACTTTCCCAACATGGTGAAAGTATGCTGGCAGAAATTCTGGGTTGGGGGTTAATGAAATAAGAGTTCACACAAGAACAGTGACACATACACTGACACTGTCTGTAAGCCAGATGCTTACACACCAAAAACTCGGATGTTGTCAGCAGGGCTTTCCCTGGCATTTGGCGAGGCTTAGGTGGTAAAGTTAGCATTGAGATGGGTGTTATGTGGAGACGGGAGGTTGAATGTTCTCGGAAGATTACATCAGAACTTTCATGTGCCAAGTAAAGCTATTGAATCCCATTCAGCTGCCCTAAGGAAAGGCAAAGACACAATTGAACTCATTCAGAGGCCGTTTGCAAAGATAAAAATAGATATAAAATCTTGAGATTGAAATTTCCCATCAGGATAGACTGCCTAGAACTGATACAAATCAAAATGTCTAGATCTTTGAGAAATGAAAGGTATCTGAATATCTTGTTCACACCATTTGTCAAGGTTTTCTCAAATTGTTGTCATACCATATATTTCTTTCAAATATTAACATGTATGCTCCTAATACACATTGTGAATTGTTTTGGCCTTTTAACAACTAATACCAGGTATTGACTAAACATTCATCAATACACAGGATAAGATGTTACTATCTCTTGTGCCGTACTCCGGCAAACACTCATAGACACCCAACGCAAATGTTATAAGAATGATACAAAAACCCACTAAATTAACACCATAGGAGAGATCAGTAGCTCAATAGACCAGAATGCAATGCAGCCACAAGACATGTTTCATTTTGAGTAAGGAGCGCAACTATCGCTATTGCTCCCTACACACCTCACTCCACCCACAGCTAAAAGCAACAAGTTCACCCCTGTTCTCTGGGGGTTTGCTGAAAGGCGTTCTGGGAAATGTAGTAAATCACTATCTGAAGTAGACAAGGCAGGTGGAGGGAAAAGTGGGTACACTGAAAAAGTAAATTCTAATGCTTCCTCACAAAATAACTCCTGGAATGCATTGAACATCACAGACTGATGATAGCAGTGTAAGAGGATCCGGGGGTTTCCTTGAACACGACACAAAAGAACTGCTTGCTTAGCATTATGCACATTTTGACCTCCCTCTTGCAGATTCAGTTTTCATCATGTTTGCTGACTTTGTGTTGTATTTGACCATGTTATCTAAATGATTAAACATGCAAAGACCTAAGCCGTCGTTTGCTGGCTGCATCTGCTCTGGGCTTGTTAACAGCAACAAGCAGAAAAGGCCGATGTTGATGCAGCTAATGCTGTAACGATGTTGATGCAGCTAATGCTGTAACTAAGAGTGCCATGTAGTGACTTTATTGCTTTTTTGCATTTCAGTGTGGCTGGGTATCATGCTGCCTGTGCTGGGAGTGAAGCACTTGTCTTCATATGCCATAGCCTATTTGGAGAGACTCCTCCTGTAAGTCTGTGTTTTTAGAAATATGTGGCTGACATGTTGATTTGTGCTGCTTTTTATGGCTTAACACATTTTGGAGACACCCCATCTGAATGGAGGCATGCTTGCATTGTAATATGCTAACTATCAAAAGGGTAAAATGATTTCTGTTCATGACAATCATTCCATGTTTGTGAGCGATGTAGGTAAGACACCATAGTCTGTTATTTTGATTGCACTGGCGAACAAATGAACAGATTATTTTTCAAGTGACAATGAAAGATTGTCTCCAGCAACAAGGGTATAATAATTGTTCACATTTCACAATGTGGTACATGAAATTGAAAAGTGTTTTTGTCATTTTTTTAAGCATACTTATCCACACTTTATGATCTGTGACCAATATTAACTGATCTAGGTAGCAAGTAATATCACTTTCTTAAATTTTGAAATTATACACCAATGATAATGCTAACAGTTAAAAAGCTACAGTGGTTTGGATCCTGTTATTTTTGTGTGCCCATGGTCTTGCTTTTCTAAAAGTAATTTTGCCTGTCTGCACACAGTGACTATGGATTCCTGAAGCTGTTAATAGAGGTTTTCTAGTTACGACATTGTATGGGGGAAATTATGTTTTTAGTGAAATGTACCTTTTTTAATTCAAATTCAAAGCAAAATATTGAATTTAGTCTTGTTCTTTATTTTTTTAAATGTGGTAGATGTTCTGTTTCTATAACATGTATGTGTGTGCACTCATTTCCCAGGCTTCATGCTAACCTGACAAAAGGATTTGGCATCATGGGACCTAAAGAGTTCTTTCCTCTGCTGGATTTTGCCTTCATGCCCAAGAACGCCCTGTCATCAAGGTGAATATAAACAAATGCAAACATAGAAGCACATTAAGGCAGTTGCACACCAGACACAATTTTACGAGGGGAACAGTTTGCCTCCATACATCATCAAGAAATTGCATTTACACGACGTGATGGAATAGGTGGCCACGCAAAAGTTTAAAAAAATGTAATACAAAATGAGCACGATGGTTGTGGTGAGTGAACCAATCATTTGGGTAAAAATACAGTTCTCAAATTCTCCCGGTTCATGCATTTTTGTTCCCCGATCCACTGTGTTTTAGAATGGAAGAGAGAATTATTACAGCTGGGATTTTCTGAATTATCTGACCCATCTGTGTCCGCTTATCCTGACAAATGAAACAAAAGAAAGTGGCAGAGATTGTTTGTATGTAACATTACCTGAAGTAGCCTAAAATGTTTTAGCTGCTAACTGTAGCTCTGGTAGGCTAAACAAGTTGTTAGTTATAGCCGAACTATCTGTAGCCACTTAGCTAGCTACCTCGCTAAAGTAAAGCATCGTTTCAAGATTATGTTTTCCAGACATATGATTATGGATTATATTTGGGCAAAATGACATGAAGAAGATAACATACAAAATAGATATACAGTACATAAATGAATAATGTTAAACAAATTGAGAATGTGCTCCGATACTTTACCCCAGAACATACCCAGTGAAATGCCCAGAAGCACAACCACAGGGACTTATTTGAATGGTAGTCTGTTTTTCTTCTCCAGACATGGGGCAAAGGGATCCATTTATCCTTCAGTTTCCCTACAGTGGCTTGTTGGCGTTCTTCTTTTAAACCAAGGGGCACCGCTAGCTGCAAGGGAGCTGAAGGACAAATGGAGAACAACACAAACTTCTAAATTCCTTCTAGCTTCCTGTATAAAAGATATTCTGATAATATACCCATTCTTATTTGTGTGTAGTCTGCAGGAGCAGCTGAGGCGTCTATACCCCCGACTAAAAGTCCTCGCTTTCGGAGCCAAGCCTGAGAACACATTGCACACATACCTGCCATCCTTCCTGTCCAGAGCCACGCCACACTGCCCAAATGACATGAAGAGAGAGGTAAGACACACATGCGTTGTAATTTAAGACAAACTCTTCTACATATTATGGGCTCAGTCAGTAGAGCATGAGACTCTTAGACTCGGGGGTCGTGAGTTCGAGCCCCACCTAGCGTTAGCTATCACCAGTCAAATGACTGTAATGGAATGTAATGGTCAATGTCATGAACAATAGTGATAGCATATTGGCTGATGGCAAATCTTAAAGGAAAAAATCCACCCTAAAACACTTACACTGTTGATGGCTTCACATCTATTTCCAGCAGCTACAATGGAACTGCTGGAAATGGAACAGAAAATGTTTTAGCTAGAACATCAACGTAAACGTCAGGTTTTGGTGTCAGTCCCTCAGAATCAAAGAGCAAGGGCTTCTTTCTAGACCGACGTTTAACAATCATACAGGGAGAAATCCATCATAGAAGACGAGATGGCAATTTCTCCACCGACGGTAGCCAAGATGGACCACAATGCAATGCAGCCACATGATGTGTTTTCAGTAAGGGCTGCAACTCCCACTTTTTGTCGACTGGAAAAACTCTTTTGATCTTACCATGCTATCACTATTGCTCTCTCCACCTACACGTACAACCCACGGCTGAAAGCAACAAGTTCAGGCACATTCTCTGGGGGCTGTCGAACGGCATACTGGGAAATGTAGGAAATCACTAATTGAAGTAGAAGTAGATGAGGCAGTATCCAAGGGGGATTTTTCCTGTAATGCCTCTGCTGTCGTAGCAAAGATGAAAAATTCTCTCTCTTTTTCTCTCTCTGTCATTCTTCTTGCAGCTGCTAAGCAGTATGACAGAGTGTTTGTGTGTGGATGTTCAAAGTCTTGGAGTGTGGAGGCAGCTGTACACCAAACACATACCCCAGTCCAGGTGCGTTATACACCCACACTTGTCTTTTGTCCATTCAGACTTTTAAAACACACCTTTGAGACCATTTTCAGTGTAAACCTTTGTGAAATAACCAAGTTCTCTTCTTTAAAGTGGGGGCAGTAGAAAGAAAAAAAACAGCCACAGTACAACCTTGACACTCTGTGGAAGGCATAATTTACAGTAAAACCTAGTGTACTGCTTAATTCTCATAAAAATCAACTAAAATGCAAAAGGATAGAAAGTGAACCCGAAAATAACATATCAAGAATTGTTTGATGTATGCATTTCAGCCATTTAGAATTGATTGAGCAGTATACATTTTTGAATATATACTAATATTGACTACTTTATTGAATACATGTTCAAATACCTTTGCTACCCAGAAATGGGGAACCATGAACACAAAGGGCTGTTGTTTAATTGTTGATCCAATGTGGCTGAAAATCCCAGTAAATCGATTGCACAAACTGCACTTTATCCTCATGGTGTGTCATTTAACATTACAAATAATAATTATTTGTATTGCTATTTTGCTGATGGATCTGACTCTATTCATCTTTCTCCTTCCCCAGTCTGCTGTTGAACCATTTATTCAAGTCTTGGAATGTCCTACCACCAAAGGTACGATTCCTGCCATGAGGTCTGATGGTTTATAAGCCATTCACCTCCTTGGAAATAATGAAATTAGGGCGTGTTCACATTATTCTGCTTTTTCAGTCTGCCACCACCATTTTTTAACTTTAAAATCAATGAGGAGTAGACACAATGTGGATGGTTTTTTTTGCCATGGTAAAACAAAAACCATAAAAACCCAAACCAGTGGTACATGCATGCTTACATTCATTTATGTAAACTACATACTTATTTTACAATGCAAACAAAATCCTGCAAGTCATCAGCTGAATAGAGCCTCTGACGTTGTCATGGTAACAATGTGCAAGTCACCTGAACTACTTTTCAATATCAGCACAGAAGGCAATTGAGAGAAAAGTGTGATCGTGTGAACGTTCCCTTACAGTGGATAATGGATTGAATTTGCTTCTTCTATTCGACTGGTGCGCTTTGTCTTTGATAATTAGTTGCGTAAGAACCTCCAAGAAACCGTCCAGTCGTTCAGAGTGACCAACGAGGAGATGAAAGACTCCGTCGAGTCTCAGGACCTCCAGGAGTGCAATACCTTGTGCCAAGTAAGAGAGACATTCGTACTGAAAAAGGTGGCTTGACTCATTCAGCAAATGTTCTCCAAATGCTTTCATTCTGTATGAAATGTTTGGAACTATAAAAAATATCAAGCTTCAAGACCAAAGTTTAGTCCAAAAGGTAGACTGAAAATTGGACATAAAAAGGGTCTACTGTTGTGAACTAAAGCACCAATGCTTCATTTTGGCATATAGAGGGAGGTATAGTCACAGTAAACCCTTATTTGACCAGACAAGTTTCTTTTGTATTAGGCTATTAAAGGTTTGTTTATATTTGTAATATTTGTAAACACTGAAAAAGGCAGACATGTATTTTCTTATGATGGAGATTTTTTTTTCATTTACAAAGCAAACACTTCAAGAACATAAATGAACATACCCAGCGTTTCGATAGTCAAATGCCATGGCTGTACAGATCGATAAATTGGGATTGTGTCTTTATCAAGTTTGCCCTCACTCTTTCATTCTGTCCCCAGAATCTACAAATGAAGATGCGTGGCCATGGGTTCCCTTGGTCCAGGCTGCTCATGGCTCTGCTGGTGTTCGCTGCCAGCTTCATCGCTCACGACATCAGATCCCACGGCTCCTTCATAGGTCTGTCTGAGTCCTGCTCACTCATTACACTGGCTAGTCTCAGGGCTTACAGGAAGACTAAAGTAGCAATTTCCTAGGGTTTTATACAGCATTGTGGGTTAAGGCTAGATAAATAGTTTGCTGCAAAGTTAGGCATTTTAAGAAAATGAATACAGCTACTCTCTTCAACTGTTAAATCAATAGGAAACGCTGGCGTAGTGCAAGAATATCCGGGTAGAGGGACACAAATGTGTTAAGTTGGTAGTAACTGACTTAACCTAAATACTTCGATAAATAATGCACACACTTAATGTTTTCTATCTCCATAACATGATAATAAATAATAATGCTTTCTAAATAACAGATCACTAAGTCTAAAATTAAGTTTGTTTTCCTCATTCAAATCACTTTGACACTCCATTCCATGACCTTCTCTATGGGTTTTTTGAGGTGTTAAAGTAAGTGAGTGTTTGTGGTGTGTTTCAGACTCCACCACAGCCAGGTATCTGCACAGCTCAGGGGTGACGGCTGTATCCCAGCAGGCCTGGAGCAAGGTGACTGTGTACTCCAAGCAGAGTTTCGGGTATGACCTCATCTTCAAACCTCCATGCTTTCACCCCCTTATGTGTGTGTGGATGTGTCTGTGTGCGCACGTGGAACAAGCCTTTGACCTACATATGGAACTAGACTGTCAACCCCAGGCTCTGAAATTACCACCCGCCAAATGACGGTTAATATTTGTCTTTTGCAGGTAAATGAATAAGGGTCACCTGCCACACTGGCCAGTAACATTTTCAGACGATAACATTTCAATAGACAGTCTTAAAACAGGCTCCTGATTGGCTGCTTGTTACGCTGCACTATAGAAACTAACTAGCCTAATGTTAGTTGAAACTTCATGTTATTCCCATGCAGTGTTTGATAGCACATTAGTCTACTCAGATTACTTTTTTGTATTAACTGGTGACTTCCTTTTCATTTCTTGTTATGTTAAGTTACTTTTTTTCATATTTTTTCGTTAGCGCAATTGTTTTTTAATTTTTGTTTAAACAGAAAAAGTGAAAATCCCACATCATGTTGCGATTGAAAACATGCTATCTAAGTGGTTAAATTATATTGGCAGCAGCAGTCATTAAAGTCATTGCATTTCAAAACAATGATCGACAGCACAAGTCACATTGCTACAGCATATTTTTGAAGTGGGCAGTGCAAAAGTACTCTAAGAAGTTACTTTTAATCAACTAACTTTGAAATGTAACTAGGTACTTTTTAAGGTAAGTAATGAACAAAAATAACAATTTATTTAAAAAGTAACTCCCCAACACTATTTTGTTTGCTTACCAGGTTTAATATTTGAATGTTTTTTTTTTTTTTTATATATAATAAATGGTGGATTCAGATAAACCATTCATCTTGTGTTTGTATCAATGTGTGTATGTTTTCTCTGTAGCTGGTTGGAGACAAACACTCCTTACTACTACTCTGAGAGTGTGCAGGTCTTGGGGCCGCTAATGGAGCAGGGTTTGGAAAAGGCAAAAGCAGCCACCATCCTAATCTCTGAAAACACCTCCAAGCTCATCCTCTGGATCAGGGAAAACACACCACTGCTCATAGAATGGGTAAGTCTGTGTTGACATGGAGCATTTTCCTGTCATACCATTCACTGATCTTTACCTCGTGTACTCAAGTTAAAGTGGTCTCTAGTTTAAGTAACAGCATGAATACATGTTTTTGAACAAGACTAGGGTGGCAAAAGATGGCTAACATGGTGAAAAAGTCATATTTCCTTTCATCGTGACTTTAATGTTTTGCTGTGTGTGTGTGTCTGTCACCAGGTGAGCACCAACACTCCAGACAGTGTGTTCCAAGTGTTGGCGTATCTGAAGGAGCTCCTGCTCCTCCTCCACCAGAACTACATACTGCCTGCGTTGGCATACACATCTGACCTGCTACAGCGAGCATGGGCCAGCATGCAGGACTCATGCAAGTCAGTACTGTTAGGCCCCTTTTAAACCTTAACATTAACATTAAGTCGTAACCAGGTCTAGATAGGAGTTACGTCATTACATTTAGCATTAAAGGAAAAACACACTGGAAACAAAACAGTTGTTGGTGATGTACTTCGCAATTCCAGGTCCATTTTGTTGATTGTGTATTTTTCTTCCCGTGGATAAATGGCCGGACATTGACGATGTGCCGTCACGTGTCATCTATAATCAATCTTTATATATAACTGATGTCCACTGTGTTTTTTTTTTTTCTTCCTTCCTGCAGTGGGGAAGTGTCTGTATCGTGTCTGCAGAACCACACTCTGTCCTTCACCAACTCAACGTGGCACCTGCTCCAAGACACCACCTCCGCAATCAAGACCTGGGCACAGGACCTGCTGACGCGAGCATGATGGCCATGTACAGATGCTCGCTTTTTACACACACACACACACACACACACACACACACACACACACACACACACACACACACACACACACACACACACACACACACACACACACACACACACCCACATTCATGTACAAACATAGTTATAGACACACACTTACCCACTCTGGGGCTGCCTTGCATTGTGTCTGCTCCTACTC
>OOFE01032160.1:3919-14907 GCA_900323365.1 Monocentris japonica | reverse complement strand
GGATTCAAATCATTTTTCCTTCTCCTTGGCACTTGGGACACACACACACACACACACACACACACACACACACACACACACACGCATACATCTGCACCATTGGTGAAATGAATCATACAATTTCAGTCTATTCAATTAAATATCTTGCTTGGAGCCGATGTAACTTTGCTTTTGTTATATCAGTGATCGGATCAAAATGAGGATTAATCTGCGCTGCACACTCTGACTCTAACAGAGAATAATTCACCACCAGCTGAAAAATATTGAATCTGGGATTGCTGCTCATGACAAAAAGCATTTTCCCATGGCCCAATACCTTACACCGCCCTTATCGAAGGGCACAACCCTGACCCCTCTTTCCAGAGAGGCCCCTAAACGCCGGCCCCGACAATGTGTTCTGCTTAATCTTGGATGAGGAGCAGCAGCAACTGAATCCAAAGAAGGGATGAACTGGGACCTGGGAGAGAGGAGAGCTGCTGTCAACAAGCTCTTATGGTGAACAGATGTGGGGGAACTCCCTCACTACTCCTTAGCCTGCAGCCATGCATACACACACCCACAGCCACCCACCCACGCACACACACACACACACACACACCTAGCCATGCACACACACACTGAAGCAGAGGAAAAGCAAAACAATCATTCGGAGTAAATTCCTGAGATGGCTGAGATGGTTGCGGCAGACTTCGAATGTAAGGCCAAAATTGGAGAAAACCAAATACGACATTGAAGTGGATGGAGGTAAACACCGGCTGATACCAACTGAGCTTTTACTCGGTGGTTTTTGCTGGAATGCCACACGGACTGAGGCCAGAGTGAGTAAGAGCAGCGGCCTATGGGGGTTTGATTCATCCCCTCCCCGTGCAGGACAGAGTGCCCCATTTGACACCAAAGCAGACATAAAGCAGCTGCCTCTTTGTACACTCTTAGAAAGAGATGCTATCGGTCAATGGGCCATGCTTTAGTCGCGCCGCCAACTCTTTCTCCACCCTGAGCAAGCAACATTTATTGTGCATTTATCTTCACAAGGAGTTGGTCTTATGTAACTGTAACAGTGTTGAACTGCTAGATTCCATCTGTTGCTCTGATTTACAGGCTCATAAGAGAATCCAAGTGAAAGGTACATCTGATGAAGGCTAGTGAGGCCGTGGTTGTGTGTGGCCTGGGTGGCCTTTTTCAAAGTTTTGAGTTGGCGGCCTCTTGCCAGAGGAGTGGACGTATCCTTCAACACCATTAACACTAAAAAGCTGCTTGCCTGCTGCAATCAGAGAAGCAAGCTCTACTGATATCTTCAAATCGAGGTTATTTATTCTCTCTATCATTTGGCCAACACTTTGCACAGCGAGGGAGTGGCTCAGTCTCTTAGAGTAAGGTTGACCCGTTAGCTTGCACTAGCTCAGGTTCCTGCTGAGTAGCACTTGTTTATCGGTCTATATGCTCCTGTCCACTCATGCTGGTCATGTCTGTGTGAGGGAGAGCATGTGAATGAGTCTGTCTGCATGTGTTTGGGTGTGTCTCCTATCTGTGGCTGCGGTTGGGCAGTGTTGGTGTCCAAGCTGCTGTTGACGCCCCACACCACATCCGCAAGTGTCCTTACTGTGTTTCTTCTGTATACTCTGCTTACTCAACCTCGGCACCTATTGCATATCTGACCGTCCTGGTTGGGGGATCCCTCTTAGTAGCCCCTCCCAACGTTTCTTCCACTTTTTTCCTAAAAGGTTTTGTGGGCGTTTCTTCATCCTCAGCAAAGGTCCAAGGTTGAGGAGGGTTGTGTGCCGTCATGTATTGTTTTCATAATGTGGGCGTTGGGACGTGAAGCCCTTTGGGACTGTAACTGTGATTAAGGGCTGTACAAATAAACTTGACTTGACTTAAAAAGGCCAACAGCAGCTTTCCATTTTAGAATTGAACTGTCTAACTTTCAAAGTTTTCCTAAACCCACTTTCTGTACAAGTCAGTATTGATTTTCAGTAAGTAGTAGGAAGTAGTAGTTGCATTTAAGCCCCTTCAATAGATGGCTTTTCTAGTATTAAGCACAGAAAACATCTGGGCTGGTTTCTCACACTGTGGACCGTGGTGTAACACTGATGATATATTTGACACTTATTCAACTAATTATTTGCTTGCTTACCTGCTGTCCAGATTTTAATTACCCATGGTAACCTGCAACCCTTGTTGCGCCCTTGCCATCCAACCTTGGCAAAAATCCACTTGTAAGATTGGATGAGGGGAAGTCATTGGTTTTTATAGCAGGAGTGCTTAATAGTCCATGACATACAATATGTAAACATATGGTCAATAGACCTTTCAACCCCCAGCGTTATTAAGCCATTAACCTCTTTACAGTGCCTTGCTGCTTGGCTGTGCTCTTCTTGATTATCCATCGGTTTCATCGTTATTCACTTGACAAAAAACCATTATCAGAGAAAAAGCTCTCTACAGGCCTGGATTAACTCTAGAGGCTTTCATTACCCTTCGATTCAACCACCTTGATTACTTTCAATTGGTGTGAACACCTCATTTTCTAATTCAATATCATCTCATTTAGTGGTTGATAGAACAATAATTTGTGCTGTTTAGGTATTGCATGGTGTATAAATGTTTGTGTTGCAGAGTAATGGTGATATGTTTTGAAAATGTCAGCCTCTATTAATTGTATGTGCTCAGAGTAGAATGGGGCGAGTTTGTACAGGCTGCATACCAAAGTGCTCTGAACACAGAGGAGAAGTGCCTAACCTGACCTCGAAGACGGAGTCAATGACTCATTTCGCCTCGGGCGGCTTTGCACTTTGTGACAAGGGCTCAAAGAATGTAAACAACTTTCCAGACTTTGCAAATCTAATCTATTATCTAAGGACCGCTAAAGAAAAGATTTGCCTTGTTGACAAGTGTTTGTAGCTTCACAGAATTGCAAAAAAATACTTTGTGGAGTAACAAAACGCTATTGACTGATGTCAGATTGAATGTGAAGAAAGGGATTTTTTTTAACTCTCGGTCTTGGAATAACTCTTAAAATCCATTTTTCAGTTATACTTGTTACCTTGTCAGTGTCTGACACGGGGAACAAAAAAAACTGCATGTATGAAAACGCCAACAAAAATGACTTAAATCTCACATTTATGTCAGTTCACTATCCGACCTTTTGAGTATAAAGAGAAAGTGGTGGCCATCTTGTTCACGGGGGACAAGAAAGGCGCCTATCCATCAGCACTGTGTAATTTCTCACTTTCTACTGGTGTCTGGTGGTTGTAGTGAACGCCCTGGAGTCAAACACGTGTCCAGGAGGGTCATCAGTTACCTAGACAGCTTCTCCAAACATCTGACTGGCCACTCAGACCTCAGGGCGAGCAGCTCCCATGTCTACAAACCAGCCAAATAAGTTCACTGATACACTGATGTAGCTGATCCAGAGACAGACTTGAGTTTGAAGAGTTGAAGATGATTTCAAGAGGTAATATGACTGTTGGTCAAACAGGAAATGAGTCGTTGTTTTATTAGCATGTCATGGATTCAGTGCTGTTTATTGTGGCATATGGAATTGTCTTTATCCCAAGTGTAACTTTGTCAATACAGAATAAATTCATCAAAAGTAATATGACAAATATGGACCAAATTTGATGGTGAAGTATCCATCAAATCATCTTTATTTGGCTGGAAATGTTGAAGAAATGACTTGATGATGGTCCACCAAAGCGTTTATTTCTCAATGGAGGCCACATTCACACCTGGGAGCTGCCCAGTTCAACCAGTCTTCTACTGTTGGCCACTGAGAAACTCCAGAGGCGCGATGGAGTTCAGTAGCTTGCTCAAGGAAACCTCAACAGGAGTTGTTGAAGAAGGGGAGAGGGCCACTAATTCACTCTCCCCACCTAGATTCAATCGGACAACTTCTGAGCCTCTCTGCCTCTTCCCTCTTTTGCATTTACTTTCTGGTCTGTATGGACTCCCAAAGTGAGCACTATGAAGGATTACCCTCCCCAGATGTAATCCAATCAAAAAAGCAGGAACTGATTTCTTATCTTTCTAAGATGCTGCATTTCCCCTCATCTCTGAGAACACACAGCCAGCATTATCAGTCATTTGATTACCCCGAGGAAAAATGGATACAGAACAGCAGCAGTTTCAGCCTCGAGAGGCCTGACTTGCACATTGAAATCCAATTGAAGGCTGTACCTTATGTATTTGTTTAAGATTTGGAAATAATTAACTGGGGTAAAAGCTGTTATGGCGACACAATAGGATTAAGTGGGACATCAAGGGTTCTTTGAGTTCAAGACAATCTAGGGTTGAGAGCACCTTTTTCCCTGGCACTTTTCTTTAATACACAATTATAAAACAGTATCTATATGCAGTTGGTTTAGATTCAATAGAAGCATGGTCATTAGATGTGTTGGGTATGGGTGCTGCATGTATGTATCTGAACATGTTCAATCAGTCACACACACACACTGGCCAGCCTTTGCCTGGGGCAGAAGCTGGCAGATGTTGGTCATGGAAGACACATCTGATCGTACAAACATGCGTTGCTCTGGGTTCCATATGGATAAAACACATGGAGAACATAAACCATCACCCCAACCAATGGTAACATTTAAGCCAGTTCACAATACTCAACTAGATGATGAACCCAGACCCAGACGTGGTTAGGACGTGGTTCTTCTCAACTTATCCTGCTTCCTTGGTCGAATCACCTTGATGGCCTCGATACCTTTGTGAGCCTTGAGCGTCGAGTCAGTGGATGTTTCAGCACATGCACAGTCTTGCACTTGACCTGAAACCACTACAGGTTTAATGACGGTCCAACACACTGCATGCAGTCAGGCAGACATCTCTTTGTTGTAAGCCTTTTGCTGAAGTGTCCTGAACAGCACTTGCGGTAATTGCTAAAGGTAATTGCACTGGCAGGTTACATCGAGGTTTTAGCTCCCCAGAGCCGCACCCTCATCCCTACATAAGGATGTGATTAACCACCATCTCCTGTCATTAACTGTGAGGGCTTTTGGCAAGCAGGCAGCTCCAATTGTGTAATTTTCATATTAGACCCCATAGCTTGGACAGATCGAGTAATGGAATCACTGGCAGGTCTTACGTTCACAGTGGACTTGACAGAATTGGTAGCACTTGTTCTAACAGTGATATGCGGCAGGTAAGATGCCATCTAATGTTCAATTTGCCAGTCTGCTAATATAACCATACACTCAGCCATGAAGCCTTGAGAAAACAACTATTTTTCCTGTGAATGCTCTATAGCTCAAGGGCCAGACATCTTAGGAATGACATCGAACAATCGTGCTACTTTATGAAGTGTAACATTAAAGCCACGGAAATGAATCATTTGCTCTTCTGCAGCAGACACTAACTGCCAAAAGCAGAGGCCAGGCGTAGGATCAAAACAAATAAAGTGAAGCACACGTTAACAGAGCTACACAGAAAATGTTCGAGTCGTATATTACACTGGAAAACTGGTACAGATAGCTCTAAAGAGCTCTATTACTTGGCTTGAGCTGGCAAAAAGCAGGGAATTGATCTTTTTGCTGTCGCTGTGCTGTGATGCTGCTGCAGACAGATGGGAGGAGAGGCAAACAGCCTTTCATTGGAGCATGCTCAGAAATGCATATGCTCAGCAGCCTCTTGATGGTACTTCAGAGACGAGCCCAGATCTGCTCAGACTGCCTAAAGATCAACTCATTGGCGCAGTTAGCATCACTCTGCAATTGGGAAAACTGACTGAGATGAAGAAGAGGGTAAATCTTCGGAGGGAAAGGAGGAAGAGCAGAGGCCCTCAGCAGGAAATTGGGTGAACTAAAAAATAGTTGTTTTTTTGCGTGGCAGATTTAACACACCATGCAAATAATTTGTGTGTTTAATGTGGCTCCAGTCAGATCTGCAGATGAATAGACAGTTTTGTTTCAAGTCCCCAATGCCATTCTGAGGTTCTCCATTTAGAGGGATTTTCTGTGAAGCAGGGATAATGGAGAGTCAGTGGGGAACCCGGGAGGAAGGATTTAGATGTGTTTGAATTGACTCAGACATTTTGTTAAGTGTCATTGTGCATGGCCCGTTTATCTTTTCCCCCCCTCTCCCCTCTTTTCATTCATAACCACTCTCCTGTCTCTTTCACGAGGGGTTGTGGTGGGGATGTGTGTGTGTGTGTGTGTGTGCTGGGTGGAGCCATAGACTGTGGGTGGGTGTGCTGGGGGTGAACAAGGCCCAGACCAACACAAAGGCCTCCCCATTGTAAGCTCCAGTCAAGTCCGCATTGTTTGTGCAAGGTGAATCATGACGGCATTCATACACGCGTACACACACACACACACACATGCACGCATGCACGATGCATGCCCACATGCACACACACAAAACAACTGCAGCTGGGTTATGGAAACAGAAGTGGCATTGGCCTTTGCGTTGGACCTGAGTGGGCTGGGTGAATTGGAGGTGCAGGATTCTATTGTGAGGGATGGAAAGATGAAGTGATGCAGGGACGGAGGGAGGGATGGAGAGGTAAATCTTTTACAGCTGGTCTGCTTCACTATACTTAACCCCAGCAGGCCGGTTCAAGGGGAGTGCATGGTTTACAGATCCCTAACATCTGTATGTGCTGTGTGCGTGAGGAGAAAATGGTTACTAATGCAATCAAGGTCTCATTTACGCCCCGTGGCGCGTCCATGCTGGGTGCAAAACTGGAAGCTTCATCACAGCCTCTCTCTGCTATAGTGCTTAAAATGCTCAGAGCACAAAATAACACATTATTGTCCTCTGTTATTCTCTCCCTCTTTCTCCAGTTACTGTTCCATACCAGACTGGGAATGTTGGCACATGCTTTTTTTTCTTTCTTCTCCTTAATGGCAACAAAAAATTAATTTAATAAGTGTAAGTAATATATAAAAAGTATAAAAAATAAAAATGAAATGAAACTGAGGAAAGAGGCTCTTTTCTGACAGATAGGAAGCTATGGAAGTCAGTCAGTAATAAAAAAAAAGAATACACAGACACATATACAGATGTAGAGAATGTTGCACTGGGATCTGCAACACCGCAAGGAAAGAAAAACTGCACATGAAACTTTCTTGGAAAGAAACATGTCAAGGTGCTGCATTGGTTGGGAGATTGAATGCTGTTCCAAACACATACAGTTGGCCCACCGTGGCCAACACACAGCACCAATATCTAACATCCGGCCCATGTCGATGTTAACGTATCAACAATGGCCCTGCAATTGTTATTGTACGCTATGGTGGCTATCGAGGACACGACGAACATCCTTTCACTGTTTATAGTTGTTGGGAGTGAGGAGAGATAAATGAGCAGCGCTCTGCCACGGTGAACCCCGGTTTCTCCGTGACTCACCCAGGGCAGATGAGCGTTTATGAATAGCGGCGAGGCTAAACAGCGTGAGCACCAGGAAACAGATGCAGCCTGATAAGAGAGGAGGATGTCATATTGTGTGTGTGTGTGTGTGTGTGTGTGTGTGTGTCTGTGTGGGTGTGTTTGTAAGTGTGTGTTTTCCTATTGTAAATACGGTGTGTGTTCTCACACTTCCAGCTGCTTCCCTGTTCTATTCGACCTCTGGAACAATTGGCTCAGGGCAACACCAGCAGCCGGCCGCTCTCAGGGAGACCAGAGGCCAATGTGACCGAGGTTTCTTCCCCCTCCACAGCGGAATAATAGGGAGGTAAATCACGGTTGTTTATCCGATCCTCTGAGACAATCTCTCAGGAGTGTTTCACACTGTTAACCTGAACCAAGCCGCGCTGTACCGCGCACGGCATCCTCCAGTTGCTTCATAACAGCGAAGAGGAGGGATCTGAGCCAGCCAGCTACAATCTGGCTCTCTGGTGTGAAAAGAAATGGAAAAGAGAAGTAAATCACAGCTGTTTATCTGCATCTCTCAGACGCTATTTGTAAGAGGCTCTGGAAAGAGGTATGCCTGTGTCTGTGTGTGGGTGTGTGTGAGAGCGTGTGTGTAAGAGAGTGTGTGTGTGTGTCTGTAAATGTTTGCAAGTGCAGACTTGAGTGGGTATGAGTCACCACTGTACTATTATACATTGCTGCAACTATTATAAGAAACAGAGCTGCAAACAGACATACAGTACTGCACACGTGGGTCCACACCCACACTGGCACATGTCTGAACACACGTACAGATACACCATGGCATTTTAGATTAACAAACTCTCATTTACGAGACCCTAATGACTCCCATGGGAATCGCACGTGAAGAGTGTATCGTTTTTTTTAAGCCACCGACACACAAACCAACACACAGGGTGCAAGGAGTGCCATGCATCATTTTTATTCAGCACGGTATACATGATCTCAAACTTTATCAGGCCTATAAAAAGGTGACCTTTATATGAAATAAGCACAGCCCTCCCTTACATGAAGTTAATTCCAGGCAACATGACGAGGGTCTTAGCGTGGAATATCAATGCTGCTATCTTATTCTTTTTTTTTTTCAACTTTTCCTCCGGGTGAGGAAACTTTCCCCTTGGTGATATTGACTTGGTGAAAGATATTCCTGTGTAAAATTCATGAATTCATAACTTTTGAGAGTATATTTCACCACTGATCTATTGGGCCGTGATAAGAATTCAAAGGTGAATGGAGCTGGAGGACATCTTCAAAGCAGCCGAGGACATCACAGGAAAGCCAATGAGGCGCGTTGCCCTCCTCCAACATACTCAGAATACATTCCATGTGCCTCCGCTCTGTGATACGCTGTCAGAGCAAATCGGGTGCCATTGCATCCCACCACCATTAACTTGATTTACTTGGGATTCTCAGTTAAACTCTGAAAAAAACTGGTTGCGTCAGCAAGTTTCATTGGAATTTGTTAAACCATGAAAAGGCACTTGAACGAAGCGGCTTCTTGGCGTCAATAGCCGCACTCACACTGAAGGACACCATTAATAACAGAAAGGACGGATCGCACATTGACTTCCCACGTGGCTGGACAAACAGTATACTGAGTATACAGTATGTGCATGTTCTATTGAACGTGATCACAGCAATGCGGTGTTCCTTCCTACTTCCTTTCTCCGCAGCTTGATTATCAAAGCGAACAGCCTTTAGCATGTGTCAGTCGAGGCTGAGAGCCCCTGGTAGATACAAGAGGGCAAGGAGGCAATCAATGGTAGCTGGCTCTACTGGAGTTGACAGTGGTTGACTTCTGGAGGTGATAAAGGCCTTTGAACATGAAGGCAGCTTGAGGCCCCCCTTTGTGTCCCCCCAGCCCCCCTCAAGCCTGGCCATAGAGGGGTGTACTTTGATTTAGGCCTCCAGAGAGCCAAGACAGCTCTCTTCATCTCTGCTGGAGAGAGAGAAAGAGAGATACAGAGAGCCCAGATCTATCAGCTATGGGTCCATCAGAGGTGGCCACCCAACTGCAGGCCAGGTCACCATGTTTCCCTCCAAACACTTGACTAGGAATGCAGAGAAAGACCGATAAGTGCAGGATGTCCGTGGTATGGCTAAGGCGCATACCATGCAGCCACAAAGGCCTGGGACTTTTGTCACATGTCATCCCCATTTTCTCCCGATCTTCACTGTTGCTCTTCCACTTTGAACTGTCCAATAAAAGGCAAAAATGCTTTTAAAAAGTGACATGAGTGCATCTGTGGAAGTCTAATAATTACTATAGTTCGGGTGGCAAATCCCTGTCTTCCTCCAAGGCATAGAGGATGTTTTGCCATTAGTCCACTGACTGATCCAGGACCAGTTTGTTTAAAAGGTATATAATATACGTTAAGTGTGCTTGAGCCTCATTGTATTGTAATTGCCCTACTGCAATTTCAGTGTCATTCAGAGGTCATCCACACCTCATTGGACTTTACGGCTCAGGCCTTGAGACACTCAACACTACAATAGGGAAAGTATGTGTCATGATTGGAAAACTCCTCCACGAGGAGAGACTCCCACAGAGACGTGCACATTAAGGTTATGGAACAAAATCTTTCTTCACTTGCCTGTTGTTGTGGTTCATGTCGTGTCTGCCTGGCTAGCATATTGTCTACCTTGGCAGTCGTGGAAGCATGAACACTGCTCTTTATTCTGGAGGAAAATAGGTTGAAAATACAATGAATGTGTATCTACAACGAAAAGGACAATTCCCTGAAAGCAAGCCATTTGGATCACGCCCGTGGGGATGTTTATCTTTTAAAATAGCATGTCTTTAATCCTGACCAGTTAACAAAACATCATCAAATTTTGACATTCCTGCCTCCGTTTGAAGTCTCTCCTCAAAATAAAATGCGTCACGCGGCCAGGATCTTGCGGTGAGGTGGGAGAGGTCAGAGGTCACAGGGGAGGCCAGGTGAACCCCGCCTGCAGGGCAGCTATCAGGCAGCAGGCAGAGAGACGAGCTCCAGTGCTCAGTGCGCTCAATCCACCGTGCACGCGAATCCACAGATGTAGCCTGTCCACCCGCTGCAAGCGTGCATGCATGCGTGGAAACACAAATACAGTCATCCTCTACATATAACAGAACATCTATAATTGCATCTCTACTTGACAGCAGGGAAAATAAGTTGGGGCCTGAGCGAGCTGATATTGCTGCCAAGTCAGAGGATATTTAAGCAAATTGAGTTACGTCTGGTTGAGCACGTTTGTCTTTAAAGCTCATCTCCAACTCTCTCTCTCTCTCTTTTTTTTTTTTTCCGAAAGCACCGAGCCCACTGTTCATTTTAAAACCCTTTGAGAGTCATAAAGCCCCGGAGCTTTTTGTATTGAAAATATGTGCTGAATGCTTCTTTCTTTTTTTGCAGCTCGGGGATGTTAAAATGTCCTTACCTGAAAAGCCACATAAAAAGCAAAAGGCTGTAAAATTGATTAAGCCAATCAATGACACTCAATATGTTGTTTCTTGTGCTTGTGACCACTTGGGGATAATGGCCAGCCCTTATTGGTGATTACCTGAGGTCCTTATCCTTCCTGAACATTATGCCAAGTGATATCTTTATATTTATTGTCTATCACTGACAATC
>OOFE01032150.1:2601-13972 GCA_900323365.1 Monocentris japonica | reverse complement strand
GGTCAGCAACTCCGACCGGTCAGCGGCTATGCAGCCCCATACACAGCAAGCTGCAATGCACTGTGTGTTCTGACACCGTTCTATCATAGCCAGCATTAACTTTTTCAGCAATTTGTGCTACAGTAGCTCTTCTGTGGGATCGGACCAGACGGGCTAGCCTTCGCTCCCCACGTGCATAAAAGAGCCTTGGGCACCCATGACCCTGTTGCTGGTTCACCGGTTGTCCTTCCTTGGACCACTTTTGGTAGGTACTAACCACTGTATACCGGGAACACCCCACAAGACCTGCCGTTTTGGAGATGCTCTGACCCAGTTGTCTAGCCATCACAATTTGTCCCTTGTCAAAGTCGCTCAGATCCTTACGCTTGCCCATTTTTCCTGTTTCCAACACATCAACTTCAAGAACTGACTGTTCACTTGCTTCCCAATATATCCCACCCCTTGACAGGTGCCATTGTAACAAGATAATCAATGTTATTCACTTCACCTGCCAGTGGTTTTAATGTTGTGGCTGATCAGTGTAAGTTCAATCAGGAAGACTACAGGGCTCATATCTACTCTATTGCTACTCCAGGTATTCTGACAGCAATCGGTCTTGCTTGTTATTCAATCAGCCCATTAAGCAAGGCCACTCTTTTCCTCCCTCTAAGGGAACCAATGACAAACCGCCACATCCCTATGTATACGGATACCTGCCCCATCCGTGACTCTGTCATTTCAGGCTGTGTCGCCGCTGCGCCCCACCACCTCCCCACTACCACCAGTGCCAGGCTCCAGTTGGTTGTCAGTGGATCCATTCTGCCCAATGGAAGAGCAGTCTACAGGGTTTCCCGCTCATCCAAGATTCACAGGGTTCTCCTTTAACACATGAACATTGATTTCAACTGGAGCCACCGCCAATGTTCATTTGATTCATTTTCCATTAAAGCTTGTATTCAAACAAATGCTGTTTGGGCAATGATTGGGAATGATAGCAGAGGAAAATATATATTTTAAAACATTCAAATAAAACCTCTTTTTAAGCCAAACTCTTCTTCATTGTTTAAAATGTGGCCCTGGATGCATAAAATAAGTAGAAGGGATAATCTAAGACCAAGATGCCTGCCCTGCAATCACAATCATACTGGAATGTCCAAAACATTGATACAATTATATTTGCTTCCCAAAATGCCTGAAAATCCATTCAGTCTGGACAGTTAAATGTGGAAATGACAGTTAACAGAACTTATTTACAAATATTACATCATCAAGCCATGTTTGCCCTCTTTCCCTAGCTATGTTGAAGGTCCCACACATAAAATCAAACACCTGAACATTGCTGCATCCGCCTCTTTTTCAGCCACTATCGATGTTGAGCCATTGGGTACCACAACTGAATAGTTCAGAATGAGGATTATGCCACGGCAAGACACTACCAAGCTTTTCATCATCGCGACCCCTCCACCCCTCTAGCTTTGGTCATAGAACACGCTCTAGCATTCCTTAGGAAAAGGAAGTGGGTTAAACATCTTCATCAACATGAAAGCTTTCACATCCTGAAATAAGACACCAAATATCCAGGTCCTGATGGGGAAATGGACTCCATTCTCTTTTTCGGGTGTTGAGGCCTTGGAACATAAAATTACATTACTTTGTAGTCGTCTCAAGTTGACCATTGTGAGTGTTTGTAGTGTTTGTATTCTCCTTCAGTGGGTTAGATTGTATCTCCTTTGAAGTGAAGCGTTTGGTTTGGCCACTCCCCCGTGCTAATTAGGGTCAGCGAGGTCGGCTGGTTTGTCTCTCATGATATGTTTGCTTTCCATCCTGTAACTCACACTCCCTGATGGCATGTGGACTGCAATGTGAAAAAGAACAATGCCTCGCTGTCCATCTGAAAGTGAGAAGTGCCTCGGCTCTGTTGTTGCGTTCAGTAGATAACCTTAACTTCACTTTTTCTTTGAAAGTTTGAAGTTTGAGCCTGAAGGGAGGACGAATTATGCGATTGTGAAGTTCGACTCAAGAGATGACACGATCATCTGTGTGTTTTGGAGGAGGCCTTGCAAGGTCTCTGGAGCATGTGTTTGTGTGTGTATGCTTGAAAGAGAGAGAGAACGAGCAGTGCATATGTGTGTGTGGGTGCGAGGGCCTTATGCCACATCAGGACGGTCCTGTCAGGTTGCGTGTGGGCGGTGGTGCTGAGTCTGTGTCACACTGTGTTCCTGTCTCAGCACATTAGAGCAAAGCCACTGTGATGCATCAAAGGGAAGGAAGGGTAAGTTGGTACAAATATACTAATTCACTCTTATTGTGCTTTTTAACTTTCCAGCACTTTCTTGAAGTTTGTTCTATTTTTCCTCATGGTGGGGAAATGGTGGGCAGTCCACTCCCCCTTAGTAGTTTTATTCTTTTTATTTAGATTGTGGGAAAGTAGCAAGGAAGACAGAGGAGGGTAGACAGGAAAGAGCTCTGGAAGGATTTGATCCCAGGACTTACCCACTCTCTCCGGGAATTTAAGTTTCAATCCAGAATTGAATTGATGCAACCTCATAGTCTAAGAAATGCTGGCATAAAGCAGTTTGGAGGAGTTTGGAGTAAGTTATACTTTTATTCTTATAACAGTCTGATGCTGCTGCAACCGCTAATAGAGCATAAAAGCAGTAAGGAATAAGTCTATACACTACAAGTAATGTTTTGAACTTCACCAGAGTTTGTGCAGACTCTGTTGCAGTCTAACAGCGTGTTTTTGCTTCCGTTTTACACACCAAGGGCTTTTTTCAGCACAGGAGCCATGTGTTTGGTAAATATAGTTTCGAATTGGGACCCTGTCTACTGAAACATGATAAACATGTGGGGACCCACCAGAAAAAGGACGGTGACCCACTTGGTGTTCACACTCACAGTCGACAAAAACTGGGCTATCAGAAAAAAAAGGCAGCATAGACAGAATATATTCATGCTTTGCTTTTAATCACTTCATAGAAAAAGTATTTCAGATTTCATTTTGAACACAATATACAATATAATACCATACATTGTGTGAAACATTTAATAACCCGCCTGCAACAACTGGCGGACTGGAACATATTATTGACATAAAAAAACCCATCTCTCATGCAGATAGTGCTAAATCTGGCTAACCATTTGGACACAAGTGGGACCAAAAAAAGCTTGAACATAGATTAACAATGTTAATACTGACAAATTTGAATTTCAAAACTGCTAACAAGTTTGGTCAGAAAGAGTTCACACATTAGCACAATCAGTTACATAAGATCACGTTTTGTTGTTAATTCAGAACGATTCACGTCAGTGCGGGGCGTATTGTAGCATGCTACCAATACCGTCCCCGTGTTATCTACTTTTACATGAAGTGCGTAAGGTGTAAAAGGAGACAATCGCTTTGTGTTTGTCAGTCGAACCTGTATCTGAACCTCGTATATCAGCAATCTGCATTCAAAATGCTGGATGGACAAGCCTAGGTTGCGACAAGCCGCTGAGAGAAAAGCTATTTGTGTATTTCGATACCAAGCATTGACTAAGCTTCTGTTCCCCTTAGCTAGCTTGTATGTATCCTATATCCAAGCCTATGCAGTTTAACACGTCCTCTATGTTGCCTCTGGGTTACCTAAGAGCTGCCGTCAGAAGAAAACCTTGTACCTTCAAATACCTTGTCTGGCCAGGAATAGTTCTTGATGAGAAAAATCTTTTAAGAGAAAAAAAAAATCAATTGAAGAAATCTGTTCGCCTCTGTAAAATTCTGGCCATTCTTTAAAATCAATCTTATTTATAAGTAAGGTCAAATGAACCAAAGCAATCAGTCAGAATATTTCAGTGATCCTGGAATCAGAGAAACACTTGCTTTAAATATTAGAGCCGAAAAAACTTGGCAGGATTTTGTTTTTTACTGACACATTTGTGACCTTACTGTAAAAGATCATATCGACGTTTTAGTTAAAAACCCAAAACAAAAATAGACAAATGCTATTTTGGAGTTACAAGGTTCTCATGTGACAGCAACAATATGTCTCTTTAGCTGCTGCTCTGCTGGGCACTCAAAATATTGTGCGAATATATACTTAGATATATTTATATATATAAAAAACAATATATAATACAGAATATAAAAAGACTCAAATCCAGAGTCTTCTACACATTAGACACCACCACTTCCAGGTAATGCAAGTGCATATAAATTAAAATAGATTTTACACTGAACCAGTATTTCTTATTTACAAGCTTAAAGTATAGAATAAATACACACTGTTATAAACAGCAAAAAGGACCAACTTGAGCTCCTAGCAACAAACAGTAGAGACAAACAGGTTGTGTGATGGGGTAAGGCCTGATGACAGACGTCGCATTCGAACACACACACACATACACACACACACACGCACACACGCACACACGCACGCACACGCACACGCAACACAAACACGCGTACACAAAACCTTCCATGCATAGCAAACGATTGCCACTTAAGCATGCTGGAGTGAGGGTGGACAAGGAAGTAGTTGAAGTACCTTTGAGTATATCAGTAAACCACTATGAAAATGGAGAGATGACAATTATAGATGAAATGAGCCCATCCATGAAAACCAGTCATGGATGCCCCAGGAGCAATGTTAAAATGTTACGGCCTGCAAACCATTTTGAATTCCGAACCCACAATTTAAGATACAGAGGCATTTTATTTTGTTTTAAAACTCCAGCACCTGGTTATTTCTCTCTCTCTTTTTTTCTAAAAGGGCAATCTGACATGCTGAAGCTAGCAATTCCATCTGTGCCAAATCCTAATAACCGGCCTGTCCTGGAAATCTGATACAGTTCAGGGGGAGGGGCAAAAAAGATTCAATTGACGTCACTGAGCAGAAGCAGCACTTTTTTTTTTTTTCATCGCGAGCGAGAAATAGCTGGCCTGATTGTTTTGGGGTCGTGTTCCCGGGGCCCAGAGGGGTTTGTAAACCGTGTGAATAATGGTGCTGATGAATGTCTGAGTGTGCCTTTCAGACAGGCAGCTGTGAGAGCACCTTTAATCATCTGGTCTGGGCCTGATTGTACAGGAGCAGGGGGCGTTACATCAGAAGGGTCTGGGGTCGATCAACTAACAGGACTATTAAGACTGCAGCATACCTGTGGGCTACAAATAGGTTCACTGCTGTTGTACATTTCTTCCTCACCAGACTTCATTTTTCCTTTTTCTTTTTTAAATATAGACCTACACAGCTCCTTGTGATGAGCTGTGATGGTGGGTTTTTATCTAACTGCTTCTATTTCTGCTCATTGTGCTGATGTCTTTTCTGGTGGTGTGTTGAAAGTTAGGACGATTTAAAAGCCAATTCACACCAACACATAAAAATAGGGCACAAAAATGCAAGAGAAATCTAATCAAGAGCTAATCAGATGTGCCAATTATTTTACTGTTGCTTGGTGTGAAAAGGCAGTTAGTCCTAATGGTCTGCAGGCCAATCAAAGAGAAGAGAGGAAATACATGAAAAGATGCACTAAGATAACAAAGATGTACAGAGTGACTGTCTGACATACATTTACTGTGACATCTGATAGAGAAAGCAACAATGTTTACAGTGAACATGAAATGTGAAGCATGAATGAATGCATTTCAATTCCATGTATAAAGATATATTTTGTGCTCAGATGAAACGTAAATGTGACAAAATGTGCATATAATATGGATGTCCATGTTTCCCTATTTAGATGAGTTTGTCCAAGAATTGTTTGTCAAAGTTTGTTTGGATTTCTCTATTGCCCAATACATGGAAGACTGATCTTTTTTCTGAGATACAAAAAAGATTTTGCTCTTTCTGGTAAGAAAAAAAAAACATTTCACAGACATACTAGAGTGTTCAATAAATAAAAAAACTATTATAAAGACAATAGTAAAAAAGGCACACAAAAGTCCTTTGACAAATGGTACAGGAAAAAAGTAAACACTTTCTCTTGCTATACAAACGTGTCTCCATCAGTAGGTCTTACTTTATGCTACTTCTAGAACATAGGTCCGTAAAAAAGTCTTAAGGTACAAAACTTCTCTCAGTAGTGTCAATGTCCGTTTAATGCCAGTCCAGAAAATAAAAGCAATCTCCCAAACTGGCCAAAATCCTTCAAGTTCCACCCTCAGTCACCTGTCCGTCAGGTCTAAATTGTTCGCAGCATTTATTTCCTGAGAACTCTGTAGCCGCTTCACTGAAACTGTCCCTCCGTGTCTGGCTCCAAACACCCAAGTGCAAGACGCCCCAATGCGGGCTAAAACTTAGCCCCCGCTTCTGTGGGCTCGTTAAAAAGCACAGCTGCAAGAGGATCTCCCCCGTTTAATTAAAACTTTCAAACCGCCATGTGAGCTTGATGATGGAAGCCCTATGTGTCTGTGGGCGACGCCTCGTGTGTGACGATCTCTATTGCCATCATGGGGCCCTCCTCATTCTCCTGACCGTCCGAGTAGTCCAGGGGAGGAGAACGAGAAGACTCTCCTAAGCTATCCTCCTCCTCTTCCTCCTCCTCTTCCTCTTCGCCATCTTTCTCTATTCCATCCGAATCCTCCTCCTCCAAGGTCAGCTCAAACTGGAATTTCTCCCCACCTCCCTGCCCTCCAGCACCTCCACCATGTCCGTCTGTGCCCTGGTCGTAGAAGGGAGGAGAGGGGCTCTGGGGGATCATGCTCTGGTACCAGTTCCTGTTGTCCTCCAACGTGTCCAGAATGTCCTGGGCATCAGGGTGGACCAGGTCGGCCCAAGTCTCCCACAGAGGGTGGACGATATAGTCAATGAAACCCACCTGGAGGGGAGGAGAGTTTAGAGAAATGAGACGAATGAGTAAATGCTGGTCTAGGGAGTGAGTTTGTGCATGTGTGTAAATTCTGTACGCACGTATCCTTATCAACTCTTGATGTGTGTGTGAATGCATATCTTTGTACCGTGTTTGTGCATGTGTGCAGGATACAGTATCTATGTCCTTTGATCTTGGGAAATGCTTCCTACCTGGCTCTTCTCCACAGACGCTGTGTGTTTGTCACACATGGGGCTGATCTCCATTCCCCTCTCCCTCTCTCGGTCTCCCTGGTGGAAAAACTCCTCCATTATCCTGTCAGTCCACTGTCGATACAGCTCCAAGGACTTGGTGGGGTTGCTCAGGTCAGCACAGTGCACCATGTTACGCAGCACCTGCAAATACCAAATCATTTAGAATTCAATCATACAAAAACGTTTGGATGTTCAATGCCTTATGTATCCACTATGTAAAATCCATTATCCTTAAATCAATACCATTCAGACTAATTCTATTGTGTGTATATTGTATTAAATTGTTATGACAGGAAGTGGTGCAGTCTATACCGTAGTCAAATAAAGAACTAGAAAGACCATTAGAAGGAGAGCAGCACTTAAAGAAAAGAAGATGGATGGAGTGAGAAAAAGACAGTGGGAGCGGAGGTCAGTAGGAGGTCAGCTAATGATCATTTGGTCAGTAACCTCCACCAACACTGGCTATTGATTAGAGCTATTATAAGCAGGTAAAAGAGGAGGTGGAGGGCTCTTGCACTCCATATACACATGCACAAACAAATGTGGCCTAACATGGAAAAGGGGGCACATTGTCAGAGTTTAGAAAAAGTTGTTAAGGGGGTCAATGAATGATTTTGTTGAATTTAAAAGGTGCATCACCGACCTGTATCCTGTCTGTGTAATTGTCCAGCAGCAGCACTCCAGAGCTGGTCACCTTCTTGGTCTCCACCATAGTCTTCAGATCAGCCAACAGACTCATGTGTTTGGACATGTCAGTGGCCAATACCTGGACAGGAGAGACAGAAAATCTAGCCTCAGCATCAAGACGATTCTGACAAGGTATGAAATTAGTCAAAAGAATAGACTACAATAGAATAGGATAGGTTACCATGTCAATGACCATCTTGCGTAGTGACTGGCGTTGTTTCTTAGTGAGGTTCTGGAAGATATCACAGTTGTCCTCCTGTAGTAGCTTGAAGCCCACGGCCAAGTGATGGTTCTCCAGCACAGACTCGTCATTGTACATCAGTGCCAGCTCAGAGTCTGGACAGGGGTTAGAGAGAGATAGTATTATTATTATTGTTGTCATTATTAGTGGTATTAGTATTGTTATTATGAATACTACTACTAGGTCGATGACGGGCAGTCGAGTCCCTGTTGTAAGTACAAACTGTTGAATGCAACCCTTTTTTTCCCCATGTTAGTGAAAACAACAATTTTAACTGTCTGACCACTTCAATAGTCCCATGTGAAATTTGGACTTACTGGTATTGATTAGGAATTGGTTTGATACTCCAGGGTGGTCAACATCATGGATTGCTGCAGCAAAGATGGCTGCTAGGATCTCAAGATCTGTGAAGACCGCCTGTGAAGGAGAGAGAGAGAGAAATAGAGGGAAAGAAGACAGAATGAGGGTTAAACAATGATGGACTGAAGATGAAAAAATAACAGCAGAAAGAACAGAGCAGTTAATCCCTGCCCACTATTGATTCCCACAGCTCCGTGTGAGGGAGAGATAACAGCCCCAGCATCCCCGAAAAACTCCAAGAGTGGATTTACAGTTAACAAAAACATCTGATTTTTAACCCTTATGTGACCCAGGAGATTTGATTGCGTCTGTCAAATTTAGCCTGCGATGAAAAGCCACCCCAAGTGACAAGAGGCCAGAGAAGTGCTGTTTTGAATTGGTTCATCAACAAGTTAGCAAGCGAGCTGTCTGTCTCTCTGTTGGAATCCACTCAGAGCGTTTAACACTGTGGCTGCTGGCTGAGATGGACGAAAGATTGTGAACTGTAAAGAGGCAGAGTAAATGATGACACACTGAAGGCCAGGGCACTCTGGCCTGATTGTCACACCGGCTACTCCGACTGTATTTATAGAAAAAAAACCCAAGAGGGAATCTGTGAGAAAACGCAGACTGGAAAAAAAACAGTGTAGGAGGGGAAAAAGGGAGGTTCTCTTAGAGTAAACTCTAATGCGATGCACAGGAGAGGAAAAGATGACTCAATGGAAGGATGTTGAGCTCTTCAAAGATGGTGTGGTGATCCAGGAAAGTGGCATTAGGGGTTACGTAATAGCACATCGCCCTAATTCAGTGTTTCCCTTCATTCTGAGTATGTAGGTGCTCAAGTCAGAGCTGGGGAAATGTTTTGGCCTTCAAGCTTAAAGGATGAGCAACACACACATTTCAGTCCCTCATGATCACACTGTCCTCTCCTCATGGAAACTATCATGAAAGCTTCTCAAGTCGTGTTATAACTTACATCCAGGGCCGGGGTGGACAGGAGGATGTGTGTGGACTGGGCTACGTCAGCAGCGTGCAGGCTGTTATGGTAGGCCACGTCTGAGTGGTAGTGGTCCTCCAATGTCATCATGTAGGCCACGAACGTATCCATCGGGATCTTAAACGTCTTCAGCAGGTCTCGCTCCTACAGAAAGGCAAGAACACACAGGATTAGAGTCATATGCCATTTGGTGGACACTTTGAGCACTTTTTATGAACACTTTGAAAAAACTCAATATTCTTCAGATAGAAAGAAAAAGAATTGTAAACAAAGAGAAATAGCAATAAATGATTGAAAACATGCGAATCACATCATCATCACGGAGGAGCATGTCAACCGTTTCATGCATGGAGTTACATACTGAAGCAAGGAACAAAGGAAAGTAGGTCTGTCCATACCTGAAAGATGGCGTACATGATGCAGGTGAGAGGCCGGTTGTGCGAGTACTCTGAGACGGTGAAGATGTTCAGGCCCCACTTGTTGAGGTCCTCCAGCTCCTTGGACAGCAGTTCCTCCTTGTCGGTCTTGACGCCGAAGCGCGAGATGGAGCTGCTGGAGAGCGAGGGCCCGTGGGAGACCTTCTTGACCCCGCTGATCTGGGTCATCAGCTGCTGCTTCTGCTGCTTCTTCTTCTCTCGCGTCTTGGACGTCGGCGACGGGATCTCCACCTCGTTCTGTTTGTCTGAGGGAAGGAAAGGGTGTTGTATTTTTAATGAAATGCCTACTCTCACCCAGACATACACAGAGCAATTAGAGAGACTAAAAGAGAAAAGGAGGGAGAGAGAGGGAAGGAATAACAGAGGGAGGGAAGATTCACCATTCATTCTCACACAGCATGAGTCTGTTTTACTTTGTCATTTAATCTGCCTCACAATAAAGACTGCGTGCAACGTGCAGTCTGTCTGGGAGCCCAGGTGCACTATAGAAACACCTGCACCAGACTAAGTGAGGAATTATTGATTCACTCATCCATTCATCATCCATTCATTCATTCATGCATCCTGTCCTCCACCTGCACTCTCCCTCTAAACTCCTACTGTTCATTCTTCTCTCTGTCTCCTCCCCTCTTTCCCTCAGAGCACTTCTTTCTCTCTCGGCAGGTGGCTCACATCTCATCTCCTGTTCTTTTCACTCTCAAAGGTCAGTCCATTGACAGCCTGAGAGCTGGGGCTCCCACAATGTTAAGGCAGCTCCATGAACTCGGTCATTCAATGGGTTGCTGTATCTTCCACAGCTGTAACAAATCACTGTGTTGGTGGGTGGTGGGAGGGTATTTTTGGTTTGGTTTAGCTTAAAAAAGTGAATTAAAAATGAGAAAACTGCACCAATCTTCACACTTCCCCTACAAATAAACAGAAAGTATGCCAGGTTTTCTTGTGATATATATATATTTTTTTAAAGTGAAACAAGTCCCTTTGCTCACTGCAATCACAGAAGAATTTAATGAAATCCTGCAGGGACTGGCTATCGGTGTGTATGTATACGCCGCTCTCATCCATCAAGCCTCGACTCAGCTCATCCTTGGCCTATCAGCCTTCCCCTGTGGAGGGTTATTCAATTACCAGCTGTAATTCAAATAATCACTTTCGCTCTCACGTTCTCTCTCTCTTTCTCTCTCCTCAGTCCTCCAGTGGTAATTGAGAATGGGCAATTAAGCACTCTCAGACATGTGCTGCGTGGGAAACAAGGGGAAGAGCAATATATTGCCCTCTAATTCATTACAAGCCATCATTATCATCACCACCACTGAGAATGTGTGTTTGTGTGTGTGTGTGTGTGTGTGTGTGTGTGTAAGAGAAAGAGAGAGAAAGATCATGTCTGCAGGTGGAGCCAGGTTGTGTTGCAGACGAGTTGCAGTGTTATTTTTAACAGATCCATTTATTCCTATGTAAGGGACAATGTACTTTGCTTTACTTTTAAGATGTCGTCAAAATGCCATTGGGTCCTCTTTCTACATTTTTCTCTCCACTCTTCTCTCCTCTGCTCTCTTATTTCATCTCCTTCCTCCCCTCCTCTCCTGCATGTTGTTTTGGGTATTGTATTACCGAATAAAATGTCTCCATTGTAAAGCGGATGAAATAAATAGCCATT